>JAIUZE010016346.1:0-25702 GCA_022085475.1 Heliosperma pusillum | reverse complement strand
AGATCATTTCTAGACACCAACCGTCCCTGAGATCGATACTCTTACTACACCACTAATTCCTACATCAAAATTGCGTCGTTGCCGGGGATGGTGTATGTTTAATTTGATTGTTTTTAGTTTGCTTTAGTTTTTTGCCTCTTGTCTTGAGAAACCTAGTTTCTTTAGGCATTCTCACCGTTTACATTTAGTTTTCTTGTATGCCCAGGCGAGCTCCCCCAAAGGATCAACCTCCAATCGATCCCGAGATCGAAAGGACCTTTAGGAGACTTCGCAAAGTCTTCAAAACCGCAAATAGAAGCTCTTCCTTGAATCCGATTACTACAACAGAGGAGCCTCTACCTTCGATTGAAGAAAGGGAAATCCGGGAAAGTAACGAGGTAGAAATTGAGCATCCAAGGGTAGAGAATTGGGAGGGTCTTGTGCCGATCGCGGAATTTGTGAATCCTTTTGGAATCACACCAACCATCCCACTTCCCATCCAACCACACACTCTCCTAAGAATGCCTAAATTCTCATATCACTCCATTCCCACGGAAGATACTCTTCCAAACACCACCCCCGTACCACAAAATTTAACCGAAAATTTCATTGCTAAAACCGCTTTTATCCAATTGGTGGAGAGGAACCAATTTGGAGGTATGCCAAGTGAAGATCCTCATCTACACATGGAGACTTTTTGTGATTATTGTGATGCTGTTTCTCAAACGGAAGTGACTCAAGACCAAATTCGATGGGTCTTGTTTCCTTTCTCTCTTATTGGAGCGGCAAAACGATGGTTGAAGAGTCTTGACAAGGTTGCTCTAGGTATTGACTCATGGAAGAAGCTAGCTCTAGCTTTTTATCAAAAGTTCTATCCACCGGAAAAGACAAATATGTTGAGAGCTAAGATAACCGGCTTCAAGCAAAGGGATGAAGAGTCACTCTATGAAGTTTGGGACCGATTCAAGGAGATCATTTGTTCTTGCCCTCACCATGGTTTGAGTGAGTGGTTCTTCGTACAACAATTTTGGAATGGACTTTATGAAGATGCTAGAGGAATCTTTAATATGGGATCAAATGGAAGGTTCACGGAAGTAGATGATGCTCAAACTTGGGCACGAATAGAGGAGATGGCGGCCCATAACTCACAATTTAGTAGACCAAGGCAAACTCCTAGGGGAAAGCATGAGGTGAGCTCTGTCACCCAAATGGGAGCCGACTTTGGAGCTCAACTTAGCTCTTATATGGAAGCAATGAACCTAAAAATGGATCAACAAATGGCTCTATTCCAACAAGCTCAAAGCTCATTAACTCAACCACTTATGCAACAAGTGAATGCTATGGTGATGGCACCAAGCTTACCTCAAGGGGTTTGTGAATGTTGTGGAACATTTGGTCATGATCCTCAAGAATTTAGAGGATCCGTGGAACAAGTGAATGCCTTTCAATCTTATAGGCAAGGAACCCCCTACTCCAACTTTTACAATGAGAACATAAAGAACCACCCAAATCTCTCATATAAAAGCCAAAATGTTCAAAACCCTCAACCACAACCATATGTTGCCCCACCCATGAGAAACAATCAACAAAACTTTCAAAGACAACAATACAATCAAAACCAACCTTCCTACAATCAACCACAATACAACCAAAATCAATACAACCCACCACCACAAAATCAACCTCCCATGCAACCACAAGTTGGAGATCCAAACTTGGACATTCATAAAGCGATTCTACAATTGCAAAAAGACAACCAAGCCAAAGATATTATCATCAATAACATCCTTGCCCACAATAAAATGCTTGAAACTCAAGTGACCCAAATAGCCTCGGGGAGTTCCTTTAGGGGAAAGGGTCAATTACCTCCTCAAGGTAACCCACCTAGAAATGAAACCGCCAATGCCATACATTTGAAGTGTAGAAAGAGTTATGAGGGACCAAGAATGCCAATTGAAGATGATAATGATGAGGGAGACAAAGTGGAAGATGATGGACCAATTGAAAATGAAGTTGTTGAATTGGATGACAAGGAGGAAGAGTGCTCTTCGAGTGAGCAAGTTGTTGTCGAAAAGAATGATGATGTGGTAACAACGAACAAGAAGGTCGAGGAGCCTATTGTGATAAGGCTACCTTTTCCTTCTAGACAAGCCAAAACAAAGCTTGACAAGCAATTAGGCAAGTTCATGGATATTGTCAAGAATTTGGAGGTCTCCATTCCATTCACCGACCTCATCACTCAAATTCCCGCCGATGCAAAATTCATGAAAGACATCCTTACAAGGAAAAAGTCATTGAGTGGAGTTAAAACCGTGGCATTCACCGGTGAGTGTAGTGCGTTTCTACAAAACCCAACCCCTCCACAAAGATCCGGGTAGTTTCTCCATCCCATGAACCATAGGCAACATAACAATTGACAAGGCCTTGTGTGATTTGGGAGCTAGTGTGAGTTTGATGCCATATTCCGTTTGTGAGAAACTTGGCATGGGGGAACTTAAATGCACAAACATCACACTCCAAATGGCGGACCGATCTACAAAGCAACCTTTGGGTGTATTGGAAGATGTCCCGGTTAGGATTGGGAAGTTTTTCATTTCGGTGGACTTCATAGTTCTCGATATGGCGGAGGATTCTCAAATCCCCATTATTCTCGGGAGGCCATTCTTGCACACCGCCGGAGCGGTGATTGATGTGAAACACGGGAGGCTAACCCTTGAGGTGGGAGATGAGAAAATTACATTCAACTTGCAAAATGCCATGAAAGCTCCAAATCTTGGAGAATCTTGTTATTTCATTGATATCATCGATGCATTTGTTGAAGAAGTGACACCTAGCTTCTTTATGAGGGACCCTTTGGAGGCTATCTTGACTTTGGAGCCAAGGGATATCATGGAGGAGCTACATGGGTTTGAGTTCGACTTACTTGAAGCAACATTGGAAGGAGAAGAGCTTGATGAACAACAACGTTTAAGACTCGAGTCTATCATTCAAACCTCTTGTGCGGTAGATATTGCGGTAGAGGTACAAGCTCCTTCTCTTAAACCCCTTCCTTCTAACTTAACATATGCTTATCTTGATGAGTCGAAGTGCAAACCTGCGATCGTAAATGCTAACCTTTATGATAATCAATTAAATGCATTGTTGTGTGTTTTGAGAAAACATGAGAGAGCTATTGGTTATAGCTTGGATGATTTGAAGGGGGTTAGCCCGGAATTGTGTATGCATAGAATCCACATGCATGATGATCATGAGCCAAGAAGGCAACCCCAAAGAAGACTAAACCCCACCTTACAAGAGGTAGTCAAAGGTGAAGTCATGAAACTACTTGACGTCGGGATCATCTACCCAATCTCTTATTCCGATTGGGTTAGCCCCGTGCAAGTGGTGCCAAAGAAAGGTGGCACCACGGTAGTGAAGAATGATAAAGATGAACTAGTGCCTACTAGGGTAGTGACGGGATGGAAAATGTGCATAGATTATAGGAGGTTGAATGCCTCAACAAGAAAGGATCATTTCCCCCTTCCCTTCATTGATCAACTCCTAGAAAGACTTGCCTCAAACAAGTAGTTTTGCTATTTAGATGGATACTCGGGATTCTTCCAAATCCTAATCGACCCAATTGACCAATCTAAGACTACATTCACATGCCCTTATGGCACTGTTGCCTATAGGAGAATGCCATTCGGCCTTTGCAATGCCCCGGCTACATTCCAACGATGCATGATGAGCATTTTTTCCAATTACATTGAATCTATCATTGAAGTTTTTATGGATGATTTTAGTGTGTATGGGAAAGACTTTGATTTGTGCTTGCATAATTTGTCTTTGGTGTTGGAAAAATGTGAAGAAGTGAGTCTTGTTTTGAATTGCGAGAAATGCCACTTCATGGTAAATGAAGGGGTAGTTCTTGGTCATCTCATCTCGGAAAAGGGTATCCAAGTTGATAGAGCAAAGGTGGAAGTGATTGAGCAATTACCCCCACCTTCAAACCTCAAAGGGGTGAGAAGCTTCCTTGGTCATGCCGGCTTTTATCGCCGGTTCATCAAGGACTTCTCCAAAATTGCTAAACCACTTACACAACTTCTCCTCAAGGATACCCCTTTCCATTTTACTAATGAGTGTGTTGAGGCATTTGCTAGGATAAAGGAAGCTCTTATCTCGGCCCGGTCATGCAATCCCCGGATTGGGAATTGTCATTTGAAGTGATGTGCGACGCAAGCAATTATGCCGTTGGCGCGGTTCTTGGCCAACGAAAGGATAAAGCTCTGCATGCCATCTACTATTCTAGCAAGACCCTTGATGAAGCACAAGTTAACTATGCAACAACGGAAAAAGAACTTCTTGCTATTGTTTATGCTCTTGACAAGTTCCGTTCATATTTGATTGGCTCCAAAGTCATTGTTTATACGGACCATGCCGCACTTAAATATTTGCTTGCCAAGAAAGAAGCTAAGCCCCGCCTCATTAGATGGATCCTTCTCTTACAAGAATTTGATTTGGAGATAAGAGATAAGAAGGGTGAGGAAAATGCGGTGGCGGACCACTTGTCCCGGCTATGCTACAATGGAAGTAAAGATGACATGCCTATCAATGATTCATTCCCGGTTGATTTTCTCTTTGCCATTAATGAAACCATTCAAAATCAAGCACCTTGGTTTGCGTACTTTGCCAACTACATTGTGGGTGGTGTTCTTCCACCGGGCATCAACCACAATCAAAAGAAGAGGTTTTTGTTTGAAGCTAAGAGATATTTTTGGGATGATCCTTTGTTGTCAAGGAGTGCGGTGATGGGATGTATAGAAAATGTGTTCCTCAATGGGAGTATGAAGATATCATGAAAGGATGCCACTCCTCTCCTTATGGAGGGCACCATGGGGCAAGCAAGACCGTTGCAAAAATACTTCAATTCGGGTTCTTTTGGCCCTCTATGTTCCAAGATGTTAAGCACTTTGTCCAATGTTGCGATGCTTGTCAACGCACCGGCAACATCTCTTGGAGGAATAAGATGCCCCAAAGGGGGATTCTTGAGGTGGAAGTATTTGATGTGTGGGGAGTAGACTATCAAGGCCCCTTTATTTCTTCAAAAGGGAATAGGTACCTTCTAGTGGCCGTTGACTACGTGTCCAAATGGGTTGAGGCGGTGGCTTCCTCTACCAACGATGTAACACCCGGAAATGTACCCTATTCTTATAGTGAAAATATTTTACGGATACTTTTCAGCAAAATTAAGTTTTAATTTAGAATTTAATTTTCCGAGTCGAATTTAGAATTTTCGAGTTCGTATTTGGAATTTCCGCGAGTTTTCAAGTAAAACCCGTCTTAAGTCGTCTTTGACTTTTTCTTGACTTTTTCCCTTATACTCCCTCATACTCCCCTTAACCTATTTCATTCCTCACACAACTCAACTTACTTCATCACTAAGAAACCCAAATCAAAACCTTGCTTCCATTTTCATCCAATCTTTGAATCGTCATATCTCATTCGTTTCTTGCTCAAATTCACGTAAGTTCATCTTATTCTTCCCCTCTTAGCTTCCTCTATCCGTATTGGTAATAAAATTACCGTCTTTCTCGCTTTTCAAACTTTCCGTCTTTCTCAAGGTGAAGTAAATTCATCTTTTATTAACTATTTTGTAGGTGGTGACCTCCAAGATCCCGACAAAGACTATTTCCTAATAGAAGAGGACCTTGACGCGGAGTGAAGACGCAATAAGGTAACGGTGAAGGGTTACTCGATATCATTTATGTGTTTCATGTGTTTTCTAGGCTAGTAATCGTATTTAGATTATGGTTAGTATGCTTAGGACTTGTGTTGTTGTTGATGGATGTTGTTAGTTGTTAATTGATATGAGAATTGATGGTTTGTGATGATAAATGAGGATTTTTGTTGTGGGTAACTTGTTGGGTTTTGATCGTTCCTGAATCCCGTGTGGGACGCTGGCTGCGTCGTGGGACGCAGGCTGCGTCATGGTGGCGCTGGCTGCGTTACGCGCGGCCGAATGCAGTTTTCCTCCACTGACCCCTTTTCGTAAAATGATCATATCTCCTTCGTTACTTGCTTGTTTTGGGCTTGTGACATCCCGTTGGAACCGTAAGAGGATAAGCTATCACCTCCAATTAAAAGTTCTGCATTTACATGTCTAGAACTCTAGTTATGACCGTTTGAAGTAAACCCTTGTTTTTGTTGGTTTCCAAACAACGTTGTTTTGGAGAGGTGATCTATGTTTTTATTCATTATGCTTCATAAACTTTTTCTAATGCTTATGTATCATGTATTGATTCATTTTTATCATAGTTAAGTTTATATAATTCCCTATTCTCATGTTTTGTGACGGTTTTGATATGTCCCACTTTGAGTCGGTTTTACAAATGTTACGGTTTGAGCACTATTTTGTTATGTGCTTTGTAATCTCATTCCCCTGGCTACCTCCAGTTCCTAAGGCTGGAATGTCGGAACGGGGGATGTATCCTACTGCAATTGCATGTGTTAGTGGGCATACGACGACGTTGTTGGGAGGCGAACGCATTGCGTTGATCGACCCGGCCGTCAAATGTTGTGTACTTGCGAGGTGGTGTTATTTGCATGTAGCGTACGCTTGTTATGAGGCTTGTGCTCTTTTCCGCCTCTTTCGTGAAGGTTGACCGAATTTGGGGTACTCGACGTCTTTGTTTGATCGAGTCTTGGAAGTGGAACGTCTTACCACATGTCGAATCAGGAAATGTTTATCCGAGAGTATGGCCAGGTTTAGACTAGGACCGTATTATTATCGTCGTCCTACCAGGAGGAAATTAGTTACATATAACGAAAGGATTGACTCGTGTATGCGGTCAGGGAATGTTTTTCTCCCGTGGTGCCTATTAATCATACTTGCCATGTACAGTTGCTATGGGTCACACCGTTTAGTGAGAGGTCGTCATTGTATTATGTGTGGATGGGTGATTACATGATTTATTTATCATGGTCATACCATGACTTGGATGGTTTGGTTGTCGAGTCTCAATCTTATCAAAACTTATACCGCTAACGGTGAGATGCAAGCCCTAGTGAGCGTATTCGGTTGCCTAAGAGTGTTTTCCCCGAGTCTTTGTATCACATGATGGATTCGGATTTGTATTCTATATGCTCTTATCATTATATATTGAATTGTCTATCTATTCTTATCGTATCTCACATGTATATCTATATATGCATGCTTCTACTTTGGTATTTCCTTCTATGTAGGTTTGATGTGATATGACTGAGAGAACCCGGAGTTACTCCCCACTGACTATGGCGTTCATGTTTTTCATGGATGAACAGGTTGCTTGATTGGATGGCATTTTGCTTGATATTTTGGGTTCAAGTGTGAGCTAGCGGGCGTTGTCCCTGGATGAAACACCTCTAGACGTTATTTAGCTAGATGCTAATAACTTTGTCTTTTGTTATCACTTTGAGAGACTACGTCTCTTGTGGTATTTTTATTTGGTTTGTAATATTTGACACTCCTCATATTTTTCTTTGGCATATAAAAAGTTTTAAAAACACCGTATTTTCGCTAATTAAATCACATGCTTGTATGTTTTATTTCTGCATTCGCGAGGGTTGTCACAGTTGGTATAAGAGCTTTATCGCTCCTGACGCAAACACGTGAACCCTAAACTTAAACTACTTGACCTTGAAATAATAAATGAGAGATGGGTAGAGATTAAGGACTTTATTTGGTAGTCTCTTTGTTTATGCTAAGTGTTAGGATTAACTTGTTATATTTTGTTTCTTATGAAGATGGTTGGACCTCGAGTAGAAGAGAACGTTATTCTCGGGGCTCTTACTCAATTTCTGAGAAATCAACAAGATGCGGCGAATGTTCGTGCCAACCAAATCCCTCCTCATAGAGAAGACAATCGCCAAGGAGGCTATGCTTGGGTGGCTAGCCTAATTGCTAGAAGCAATATTACGCCTTATGGTGGAGAGCCGGACCCTACTGAGCTCTCGGAATGGTTTCGAGAGATGGAGAAGCAATTTGACTTATACCAAGTCCGTGAAGAGGACAAGGTAAGGATTGCTCAGTTCTTCCTGGTAAGGGAGGCAGACTACTGGTGGTCGATTGCCAATCCCACCGCTATTCTTGAAATCAATTTCGAGTGGGAATGTTTCAAGTCTCTTGTTGAGGACCGATTTTTCCCCATGAAGCTCAAGCAGCAAAGACTCAGAGAATTCATCGATTTCAAGCAAGGTGATTTGATGACCCAAGACTTCACCATTCAATTCAACAAGCTTGCTCACTTTGCGCCAGGACTCATCAAGGATGATGAAGATCGAGCTTTTTACTATCGTAATAAGCTTAGTGCTTTGCTTCAAAGCAAAGTAAGGAGGAGCTCTACATCTTTCGGAGAATTGTATGATGATGCCCTTCGGGCCGAGGACTCCATGAAGGCCGTTAGTGATGGAGCGAAGATGAATAATCCATCTCCTTTTTCCTCTTTCAATCCAAGGTCAAACTTCCATGACAAAAGACCTTTCACTCCCTCTTCCTCTAATGCCTATGCTAACCAGAGGCGTTTCAATGCTCCCCCTCAAGCTCAAGCTCGAAGTCGATTTTATGACGGTTGTAAAAAACCTTTTCACCCGGGAGTAGGATGCTATGATAGGCCCCTCTTTTGCTTTTTCTGCAAGAAGCCTGGACACCTCATTCGTGAGTGTCCCGATCGTCAGACTTCCGCAACCGGTGCCAAAACTAAAGGATCCAGCTATGTACTCCGTCGAGCCGAAGTCGATGCCCCCCCGGAGATCGTGTCTGGTAGTTCACTTCCTTAATTTTAGCCTCGTTTTTCCTTCTTCGCCTTCGTCTTTTAATTCCATCTTATCGTAGTCTTTAATGATGCTTCCTAATGTTCCTTGTATCATGTTCATTTATCTCTACTCTCTTGAGCGGTAGTTTTCTCTTTAGCTAACGTAAGGATTAGTAGGTGTGTTTTGAAGAAGATTCAAATATGGTACCTACCCGTCCTATTGAGCTAGTTTCATGTTTAGATGATTATAAGGAATAGAGGATAAGCTTAGGATGAAACTCTCCTAGTGGTTTTAGACTATGAAAACTTGACGTTGCAATATCATTTAGAGGATCGAAATAAGCATAATGATAGTTGGTTGTTGTGGTTAAGAATTTTAGTTATTTCTTTAAATGTTACTTGGGAAATTGTTGTCTTTAAATGTTGGACCCTAACGGGAATAATTACTTTGTGGAATTTGGATTGGATGACCAAACTTGAGGAATATTGTCATAAGCGAAAACCGATGTATTAAGATTCTGAAGGAGCTAAATAAATTGATTTACGGTCGCATTACCCTACGATTGGCAAAAGTTAAGTGAAATGAGATTGTGTGACTAATCTCTTTTGAGGTTTTGTGATTTAACTTTTGAAGATGAGAAGGTTCATTGTTAATAATTTAGGGTAATGAGTTTTGGAATAAATTGGATCAAAGGATTTCATGGTAAGTCTCTTTTACCTTGTGGTTGTTAGCGGTCTTGTTTCCCTAGATATAAATATTTTGTAGTGGTTTCTAATAAGTGTTTTGATGAAGCTAAGAAGATTAGAGTACGTAATGAATCTTTCATGTGAGTTGTTAGTTGTGGAGTCTACCGTGCCGATGGACTTTAATAGATTCTAATTGGATTTGAATAATTGGGATTTGTTACTCGAAGTTTCATGATTATGAAATATTTGTTGTAGGAATCTGATGATTGAAAATGTTGAGGATAAATTGCACTCTCTTGAGGACTAGTTACTCGTGAAGTTAGTGATGTCGAGTTGTGATCGACATTTGAATTGTCATAGATGGAAAATAGTATTGTGGTTCATTCCTCTCTTTTCCCTCAAATTGATCCTTACTAAATCCGCTACTCTTCAATCCTTTCCCTTTTTGGTCCATTTTGCTCGTTGGACGTACCTCTTAGTATCGCGATTTGTGATTTTGATGTTCGAGTCGCTCTACGTTCGTGTAGTGTCTTCTTATTTTTATTTTATCTTTGAGAAAACCTTCAAATCTCCATATCGTATATCTAATTTAACGTTTCAAAAAAGTCTAAAGATGGTTTTTGTACCTCCTTTTTGGAGAAAATAGATTTCGTTCCCTTTTATATTTGGATTTTGTGTTTGGTTGGATGTTTGGACTTGTTATTAGAGACGTCTGGTGACTAGTCCTTACTAACTCTTGTTATGATTTTCGATTTCACTATTTCGACACTGATTTGATTTTGATAGCTGGAGTTCTCGTTCGCGACGGGCACTCTTGTGATTCGTAAATAAAGTTTCGCACTTGTGAAAATTTCCTTAAACCGTTTTAGAGAACATCATTTCATAAATGTTTTTCCCTTATAAAAGTCTTCATATTAATTTTGAAAACCGATTCTTGTCCTTGGTACTATTGTTTCCTACTCTCAAGTTTCGAGGACGAAACTTTTTAAAAGGTGGGGTGATTGTAACACCCGGAAATGTACCCTATTTTTATAGTGAAAATATTTTACGGATACTTTTCAGCGAAATTAAGTTTTAATTTAGAATTTTATTTTCCGAGTCGAATTTAGAATTTCCGAGTTCGTATTTGGAATTTCCGCGAGTTTTCAAGTAAAACCCGTCTTAAGTCGCCTTTGACTTTTTATTGACTTTTTTTATACTCCCTCATACTCCCTCTTAACCTATTTCATTCCTCACACAACTCAACTTACTTCATCACTAAGAAACCCAAATCAAAACCTTGCCTCCATTTTCATCCAATCTTTGAATCGTCATATCTCATTCGTTTCTTGCTCAAATTCACGTAAGTTCGTCTTATTCTTCCCCTCTTAGCTTCCTCTATCCGTATTGGTAATAAAATTACCGTCTTTCTCGCTTTTCAAACTTTCCGTCTTTCTCAAGGTGAAGTAAATTCATCTTTTATTAACTATTTTGTAGGTGGTGACCTTCAAGATCCCGACAAAGACTTTTCCTAATAGAAGAGGACCTTGACGCGGAGTGAAGACGCAATAAGGTAACGGTGAAGGGTTACTCGATATCATTTACGTGTTTTATGTGTTTTCTAGGCTAGTAATCGTATTTAGATTATGGTTAGTATGCTTAGGACTTGTGTTGTTGTTGATGGATGTTGTTAGTTGTTAATTGATATGAGAATTGATGGTTTGTGATGATAAATGAGGATTTTTGTTGTGGGTAACTTGTTGGGTTTTGATCGTTCCTGAATCCCGTGTGGGACGCTGGCTGCGTCGTGGTGGCGCTGGCTGCGTTACGCGCGGCCGAATGCAGTTTTCCTCCACTGACCCCTTTTCGTAAAATGATCATATCTCCTTCGTTACTTGCTTGTTTTGGGCTTGTGACATCCCGTTGGAACCGTAAGAGGATAAGCTATCACCTCCAATTAAAAGTTCTGCATTTACATGTCTAGAACTCTAGTTATGACCGTTTGAAGTAAACCCTTGTTTTTGTTGGTTTCCAAACAACGTTGTTTTGGAGAGGTGATCTATGTTTTTATTCATTATGCTTCATAAACTTGTTCTCTTATGTATCATGTATTGATTCATTTTTATCATCATGTATTGACTCATGTTTATCATATTTAAACTTATATGATTCCCTATTCTCATGTTTTGTGACGGTTTTTGGTATGTTCCCACTTTGAGTCGGTTTTTACAAATGATACGGTTTGAGCACTATTTTGTATGTGCTTTGTATCTCATTCCCTTGGCTACCTCCACGTTCGTAAGGCTGGAATGTCGGAACGGGGATGTATCCTACTGCTTAATTGCATGTGTTAGTAGGCATACGACGACGTTGTTGGGAGCGAACGCATTGCGTTGATCGACCCGGCCGTCAAATGTTGTGTACTTGCGAGGTGGTGTTATTTGCATGTAGCGTACCGCTTGTTATGAGGCTTGTGCTCTTTTCCGCCTCTTTCGTGAAGGTTGACCGAATTTGGGGTACTCGACGTCTTTGTATGATCGAGTCTTGGATGTGGAACGTCTTACCACATGTCGAATCGGGGAAATGTCTTATCCCGAGAGTCTGACCAGGTTTAGACTAGGACCGTATTATTATCGTCGTCCTACCAGGTGGAAATTAGTCTACATATATGAAATGGATTGAATCGTGTATGCGTTCAGGGAATGTTTTTCTCCCGTGGATGCCTGTTAATCATACTTGCCATGTACACGGTGCTAGTGCGTTTCATTTACCGTGAGAGAGGTCGTCATTGTATTGTTATGTGTGGATGGGTGATTACATGATTGCTTATTCATGGTCATACCATGACTTGGCATGGTTTGTTTGTCGAGTCTCAATCTTATCAAACTTATACCGCTAACGGTGAGATGCAAGCCCTAGTGAGCGTATTCGGTTGCCTAAGAGTGTCTTCCCAGAGTCTTTGTATCACATGATGGATTCGGATTTGTATTCTATATGCTCTTATCATTATATATTGAATTGTCTATCTATTCTTATCGTATCTCACATGTATATCTATATATGCATGCTTCTACTTTGGTATTTCCTTCTATGTACGTTTAATGTGATATGGCTGGGAGAACCCGGAGTTACTCCCCACTGATTGTGGCGTTCATGTTTTTCATGGATGAACAGGTTGCTTGATTGGATGGCATTTTGCTTGATATTTTGGGTTCGGGTGTGAGCTAGCGGGCGTTGTCCCTGGATGAAACACCTCTAGACGTTCTTTAGCTAGATGCTAATAACTTTGTCTTTTGTTATCACTTTGAGAGACTACGTCTCTTGTGGTATTTTTATTTGGTTTGTAATATTTGACACTCCTCGTATTTTCTTTTGGCATGTAAAAAGTTTTAAAAACACCGTATTTTCGCTAATTAAATCACATGCTTGTATGTTTTATTTTCGCATTTGCGAGGGTTGTCACAAACGATGCCAAAGTTGTCATCAATTTCCTAAAGAAGATCATCTTCCCCCGGTTTGGAGTACCTAGAGCTTTAATAAGTGATGGAGGCAAGCACTTTCATGAAAAACGACTTAACTCACTACTCCTTAAATACGGTGTTCATTATCGTATTGGTTTGGGGTATCATCCCCAAACAAGTGGGCAAGTCGAAATCTCCAACAAAGAAATCAAATCTATCCTTGAAAAAGTGGTCTCAAAGCACCGTAAAGATTGGAGTTCAAAGCTCGACGACACACTATGGGCATATAGGACGGCATTCAAATCTCCTATTGGAATGTCGCCTTATAAGTTTGTGTATGGCAAGTCTTGCCATTTGCCCATAGAGCTCGAATACAAGGCATATTGAGCGATCAAAGAACTAAATCTTGATGCAAAACTGAGCGGTGACAAGAGATTACTCCAATTACAAGAGCTTGTGGAGTTCCGCCTCAAATCTTATGAAAATGCCCAATCTTACAAGGAGAAGACCAAACTCATTCACGACAAGAAGATCCTCAAAAGGGATCTCCAATGTGGAGACAAGGTTCTTCTTTTCAACTCAAGGTACAAGTTATTTCCCGGGAAGCACAAATCCCGGTGGTCGGGACCATTCTTGATCACCGAGGTAGGGAGATATGAGGACTTCGAGTTGGCAAGCAAAGATGGCCAAAGATTCAAAGTGAATGGGCAACGAATCAAGCTCTACAAGGAAGGTTCTCTCATCGGGGTAGTCAAGGCTTTGTACCTCAAGCCGACTACCCTTCATTAATTCTTGAACAAGAACGGGTTTTGTGAAGTCCCCCAAGAATCACAAATTTGTATATATTTCTAACTCATTTTACTAATGCTTGGTAGATATTATTTTGCATGGAAATTGGTTAAATTGACGATAATGAGGTCGAATTTTGTTTGGCCAATTGAATCATTAATTAAATCAATTTCCCATTACTTAGTTAATTTCGTAATTTTTAGTGCAATTTTTGTCAATGAGAGTGTGAGGGAGGGATTTAATGTGGTGTGTGATTGTTTTGTAAGATGAAATAAAGGAAACATGGAGGAATGTTAATGAAGAAGCGAGAAATCGAACAAGAATGAAGAATTTTGGTCCAAAGGGTTGAAAAAAGGCGAGTCACGCTCGTAAGATTTGAGTCACGTCCATGACTGATGAAGCAAAGCAAAGAAAACACAAAAATTTCATTTCACGACCGTGAAACCAATCTCACGGTCGTGAAACAAGTTTCACGGTCGTGAAGGTCATTTCACGGTCGTGAGATGTTGACACGGAATGCAGTAGCTTTGCAAAAGCAGTTCACGGTCGTGACTTTATGCTTCACGGTCGTGAAACCTATCTCACGCTCGTGACCACTATTTCACAGTCGTGAAATGCTAAAACCGTGATTCCTTTTTCTTCTTCACTTCCTTCTTATCCTTTCCTTATCTTCTTCATTAACAACACAAACACAATCCCACAAACCCTTATCTCACTAAAAAACTCAAAACTCCCTCAAAACTTCATCAAATCACCTCAAATCTTCCCCAAATTGCTACAAAAACTCTTCTTCTTCAATTATAAACACATAAAGAGCCATTCTTTCACCTTATAAACACAAAAAAACTCAAAAAAATCAATTTTCAAACCTAGGGTTTCAAAAATCCGAAATTTGGGGATCTCTTTTTTGGGTTAGTTTTCAAGCTTTCTACTTCAATAGAAAGTAGTTTTGGGGTTAATTGAAGGTTTTGCAAGTGTTTGTAATCGTTTTTAGAAACTTTTTTAGCAATTTTTCTTTTTGAAAAGCTTGTGTAAGAACAACAATGGTGGGACAAGGGAGAGGCAAAGCAGCAGCATCAAGGACTACAAAGAGAAGGAGGGGAAGCGGGTCCAACAACCCAAACCCGGACGAAGATTTGGAAATCGAGAAACTTACGGGTTTTCCGTAAGTCGTCTTTGAGATGGACGCTCATAGACAAGCCTTTGCAGGTATTCAAGGGTTGGAAATGGAGCCTACCGTCTTTCTATGCCTTGACGTCATACGTGGTTTAGGCTTGACGGAACAGATGCAGACTGTTTTCGCAGCTACGGGTATGACTACTTTATTTTCTTTGCATGAGCTCTCCTACCGGAGTCTCACGCTTGAGTTTTTGAGTAGTTTAAATAGTTGCGTAAATGCTGAAAAAAGACATTGTTTTAGTTTCCGTCTTGCCAACACTTCGCATGTCGTCCCCATGGATGACTTTGCTGCTATATTGGGGTTAGAATTCCCTTCTAGAAGGGTTTCTGAGGAGCCAAAGGGATATAATTTAAGCCCGCTTTGGGAGGCCTTGACCGGGAGGGTTTTGACCGATTTCCGTCGGAATTCGGCCCTCTTAATTCACCACCCTGTGCCCCGTTTTTGGCACAGGTTAGTGTCTGGCACCTTCCTCTGTCGGCAAGAGCCGAACAACCTAACCCAGCTTGACCTGACCCTCTTAGAGTCGCACATGAATGTGCAAGGGTCAAGGGAGACCTTCACCTTTCCCCTTATGAATGAACTTTTTAGGAGGTGCAGGAAGTTGGGAAAGACCACCGTAGCGCATAAACAGACGGTGGTCATAGGGGGTTTGGTAACTTTTCTAGCTAAGCACTTTGACCCCGACTTTAATAGTGATGGGGCGTATGAGGCTTTATCCGGGGGCACACTTCTAGACGAGACTTCCCTAATCCACTCAAATTGAATTAGGATTAACCGGGCAAAGGGATATCTTTGGGTAATCAAGGATGCCACCCCCTTTTACCTACCTTGTCATAGACTCCCGACTTTCGCGCCTAGGACCAACTTAGTAGATAGGCGACCTAGCTACCTGCTACCGGTGATGATGGCAGGTGGTAGAGCCTCTTCTAGTGGCGCTAGGGAGGAGGGAGAGTCTCCCCAGCAACCTCGACCCCGACCCACACCTACACCGAGTCATAGTGCACCTCAAGTAACTTTGCCTGTTCCCCCTTTCCCCCTACCACATCTGCAAGCACCTTACCCCCCACCCAGTTATGCGAATATTCCCCCCTACCCTTTTGAGTACCAGGGGTATGTTCACCCCGACCCTACCATCTCCCCTAAGGTGACTACCTGACCGGTCTCAGGCGGAACATGCATTTGAATATGCATGAAGACCGGGTGAATAATTATTATGCCTCCTACCCCAACTATTATTTGCCGGCTAACCAAGGGTACATTGACCCGAATGGTTTTTTGCCAAGCTGGGCACAACGTGATGTGTTGTTCTCCAACCTTGGAAAACAGGGAGGGGTTGGCGGCATGGAGACCGGGGGAGACCAAGGGAATCGGGAAGAGGGTGGTGGTAGTGGGGGGCGGGATAAGGATGAGGATGAGATGGAGACCTTTTGAGGAGGTTTTGTGTTTTGGTTGATAATTGGAAGAGTTGGAGTGGTGTCTAGGTGGCTTGTTTAACATCTAGCCCCTCCCCTCTAGTGTGTGTTTCCTTCTCTCCTCTCTTTGATTGATATGAATTGCTTCTTTAACATGTAAATTTTTATTGTTGTGTTAGTTGACCTCGGTAACATTGGAGGCGGGTATCCATTCCATCAGACACCAATCTTTTGCTCCTTCTTGAAAAATCCAAAATGACAAACCACATGCATTGCATTTAGATAATTCTCATGCATCACGTAGTTGCACGTTTAGGTGCCATTTTTGGACTTTCACGTGGTTGGTACCCCCATGAGGGGCATTGCATTTATGCACTTTACCGCCGCGACGAGACTCTGATATGGCACACCTTGTTTTCCTTTTTATCTAGACTTTCTTGTGGGAGGTACCCCCATGAGGGGCATTGCATTTATGCACATTACCACCGCAACGAGACTTTAGATTAGCATATAGTTTAGCTTGCATTTACTTAGATCATGCACTTTGTATTATATCATTTTGCATTTAGTTTTAGGAATATTGATTAGTTCATGCATTTCATATAGAATTAGTTCATTTGCATAACTAACCCTCTTGTATATATTGTTTATATTGTCAATACTTCTCAAAAATAATAAACCCAAAAACCCAAAAACAAGTTTTTATTTTTCAAAATATTAAAAAAAAAACACAAAAACATGTTCTTTTCCTTTTAGAAAACCATTCAAAAATCCCAAAAACATGTATTTATTTACTTTCAATAATCCTATTTCATACATTGAGGACAATGTTTGTTCCTATGTGGGGGATGGAAAACTATTTTCATAGTTTGAAAATTTTGAAAAAAAATCCAAAAACATGTTTTATTTTGCATTTAAAAAAATTGAAATTTTTTTGAAAAATTCTAAAAATTAGCTTGTTTATATCTTACTTTGTATATATTTGCATTGCTTTTTCTTCTAACCTCCATACATAGGTCCGCTACACATCGCTTAAGAGACTTATAGAAGGGATTAAGAAGACCGCCATGGTATGATCGTTCTTATTCCTTCCCCTTCTTTCTTTCTTTACTTCTTACCACATGAGGAGTTTGGAGGAATTGTTGATGATTGCGATGTGGATTTTGATGAATTGGCGGTTGTGTGACTTATGTGCTGTTAGGGGGTTTCATTAGACTAATTGTCACGTAGTTCACTAGAGCATTTGCATTAGTTTGTATATATGTTGCTTAATTCTAGATCATGGCATATAGTTACATTTAGGAGAACTTTTTAGAATGCCTAATTTGGAAATTGAACAAGCTTGGATAGACCCTTGTAGATACTTTTTTTGCTTAGCACTTTGCCTATTAAAATAGATTTTGAAACACCTTTTAATGTGTATTTTTAGTATAATTTTCGCACCGTTTCCTAGAGCCTAGTCAAGGGCTTGCATTTACCATCTTGACCATCCCCATGGTGTGAAAATTCCTTGGTGAACGCTTTCCTAGGTGACTCTTGAGGCCATGTAATTGTCCAATCATCACATTTCACTACATTTGACAAAAAAGAAATTTTTCTATCACAAGTCCAAAAATTGAGTTCAAGCACAATTGAAAAGAAAAGCTTGAAATTTTGCATATCTTTGCCTTAGTCCTAGCTTAGGGAGTGCATATGAAGACTTCTAGGCTCTTCTAGAGTACCCGCAATACATATGGGGTCGCTCTCGATGTCGCTACGGCGAGGATTTGCCTATTGTTGGTCTCCGCCGCACACCTTCCGCTAGGCTACCTTGCTCTCAAAAGGCACCCAAATCAAGCTAAAATCAAAAAAGAAAAAAAAGAAATCACAAAACAAAAACAAAAAGAAAAAGAAATCAAATAAGAACTCAAACATCTCGTTTCCTTACCTTTTTGATGATTACTCCTACGTTACATGGCTAAGAGGGGACGACCCTTCCTTTCACTTAGGTGAGAGGCGGAATTCCGATCCTACAGTGTCTTCTAACACCATGGGGCCCTCACTTTCCATCCCGCCTTATCACCCTTGACAAAGCTTTCTAGTGAGCGTGAACGAATATACTAATTTTACACAATGAAGAGGTGATTTATTTCTATCTTTCTAGGCCTAGTTCTTTGTAAAACTAGTAAGTACATGGGAATTTGCATGCTTGAAATTTTTCCATTTTAGATGAATCCCGGCGCATGGATGAGGCATGTTGCCATTTGCTTTTGTAGATGCATTCTCATTTGTTTTGTGTGCTTTATTGCCTAGAATGCATCGGAGTTTTGGCAAGACCCCACTTGCCTTGAAAGAAGGTGTCCTACCTCATGGATACCTTGTTGCGAGTTGAAGGGACGGAGCAAGGCCCGTTAATTGCCTTATATCGGTTAGGCTTAGCGTAGTTAAATAAGGGTCTTGACTATTGTTCATCCTTACTCGGGACGAGTAAGGGTTTGGTTTGGGGAGATGTGATATAGTGTCATTTCACCCTGCATTTTCACCCCTTTTTGTCTCGTTTTGCTTGCCTTTAACGCTCCCTAAGAGCGTTTCTACGTGTTTTACCTTCTTCTAGCATATTTCTCGCTTTTATCGTGTTTTTGTAGGTAAACCGTCATTTGAGGCAATTTCTACCTAGTTTTGATCAACAAAGAAGAAGGTGACTCACTCGGAGGACCCACGGCTTACCTTGGGGGCCCCACATGCCCTTGGGCGCCCTACTCGATGCGCCAAAGCCCTCCCGAGTCAAGGCAAGCGAAACTGGGAAGGAAGTAACAAAGTCAAGCAAAGGAAGAGGGACAAGAAAGATTTCACGGGCGTGAAAGGAATCTCACGGTCGTGAGATGCCTTTCCAAGAAGATAGATTTTGAGCATTTCAGCTCACGGCCGTGAAACTCATTTCACGGTCGTGAAGGCTAAGTCACGGTCGTGAAACTTGTTTCACTTGTTTCACGATCGTGACTTGTTCGTGAAAGAAGACCTTGTTCTGCCACTAATCTCACGACCGTGACTTGGAGTTTCACGGTCGTGAGACGTGTTTCACGACCGTGAAACCTATTTCACGGTCGTGACTTTACCAGTCCATGAAGCCTTTCGAAGCCCATCTTCCTCCATTTTGTAAACCTCTTATGTAATTAAAGGGCACAAAACCCTAGATCTGAAACTCTCATAGAATTAGCATTTAATCTTGTATTAATCTTCCATAATTAAGCAAATTAGTTGGTTAATTAATAATTTCGACTTGGTTTAGTGTCGAACTTGGTTTATATTCAAAGATTTGTGACAAAATCTTGGTTATTGATATTGGAGTAGGTGTCCTCCACAATAGTGCGCCACATAATAAATCTTATTAAGGAATATAATTGGGATATTTATTGACTATATATATGATTAGTCAGTTGATTAACGTAAATCAATAACGGTTGGCTGAATAGAGTTTGACGTTATTGTCGTATGACGGCGGTGATCAACTGATCCCTTTCGGTCACACCTAAAGGATGAAATCCAAATAGTAACTAATTATTTGTATACGATACAGTTAATTAGTACATTACATATATTCGATATGTAAGAGAGTTAATTGTTAGAAATTGAGTTAAGAACTCAAATTCGATTAAACTTATTTTTCAATTATGCGATAAATGACTAATAAATTTATATCTTATTTTAATACGATTAAATAAGATTTAACTTAGTAATTAATCGTTAAATTACTAAATTAGTTGAGGTTTTGAGATAGAGGTAATTAGTTAATTATATTTACAAGGAGTTGTAAAATAAATTAACTAAGCATTGTGGAACCCATTATATATTAATATAATGGTAAAATATTACTTAAAATGTTAAGTACATATTATTTGTTTAATTGAGTCATATAATTGTTATATGATCAAATTAACACTTAATTATACAAGATAATTAACCATATGATCAATAAGTATTTGTGAGACAAATATCAAAAAATCAATATGGACCAAACTAGGCCATGATGGCCGGTTACATTGTAGTTACATGGTGATGATTGTTGTTCTTGTTGTAACTCTTTAGTTAGCATTTGAAAGTGACATAACAAGTAGAAAACAATCATCATCTTTTCTACAACACTCCACTGTAATGCATGTGATCAAATTATGCAAAATAAGAGTCCTTATTTGGACAATATGGTCCGGCCATGATGGCTTTAAAATGAGCAAGTGTGTTCATTTTTCATGGACTTGATTTTGTGCAATTGTTATACTTCTTTCTAAAATCCTTCTTCTCACTAAAACTCTCGTATACTAATATTTCCTAAGTATTACTAGTGTAGTAATATAGTCATAATATTAGTAGTATAATATCTATCTTATTATCTAGTTAATAATAAGGGTTGATTATTTGGGTTAATCTTGGTGCAACTTAGAGGAGATCTTCTACTTTGGAGATTATTTGTGTTCATCCATATTTATAGCTCAAGATCAACAAGAAGGAGTTCTTGTTGTGCCCATATATATTTCCATATCAATGTGAGGAAATTTCTTCTTTTATATAAATGTCTTTATATTTGCATGCATGTTACATAGATCATTAAATACTAAATTAACAAGTAATTTAGAAACTAATTAGAGGAGTCTAATTAAGGTCTATGGACTTTCATGTGGTATCAGAGCTAGCTTGTAGCATGCATGTTCATTTTGGACATTTTTTATTAAAGTTATAAGATAACTAATAAATCAAAGATTTTGAGTTAAAATACGATTCTGACAAAAGTTTTTGGTGCATGTATACCTACTGACCTCAAAATGTTTGTGGTTAAATTTCGTGATTTTAGGGATTAATTTGCTATTTATTTTGATTTTTGGCGTTTAAACCGAGTTAACATGCATTTTATGAGTTAAAAGTTAACTAAAAATAGTTGCATGTTGATTCTGGCCATGAAAATTTAATATGATCTCACAAGAATGTCTTACATATTGTATGTAAAATTTCGTGATTTTTACTTATGTATTGCCTGTTCATTGATTTTTATACGATAAAAGTCGATAATATGAGATTATAATGTTCATAAAATTGAAACGTCCATTTCTAGTCTTGCAAATTTTTGGTACATTTCACATTCTGAGGTTAATACTCCTGGTGAAATTTCATAATTTGTTTCACTGTTTTACTATATCTAATGTTTTTATTTGATAAAACCATTAAATACAAAGCTATTTGTTCATAAAATTAATTTAAATTTTTTGAGCAAATTTTTTTTATTTTTATATTTCCTGGAATTGTTACAGAATGTACAAAATTTTTGGTTTCAAATTTTATGATGTTTATATTTTATTTTGGTTTTATTTCATAATTGTTATGATTAAACCGCAATATTTAGCAAATGAAATCAAATCAATCTAATTAATGACCAACAAAATTAGTAGTGACTAATTTTGAGTTCTAAATCAGTTTAGTTAATTATTTTGAATTTAAATGAGATTTAAAAGTTGATAGTGATTTTTAATGGTTAAAAATCAATAAATCCCGGAAAAATCGAGCTACAATGAGCATGAATTGAATTTAGGACGATTTTGGCATGAATTTTGCAGCAATTTATTTTTATGTTTGAATGAATGAATGTCATTTATTTAATAATTTATGCAAAGTTTGTACCTAGTATGCCCTAGTTATTTTTTAATCGTTATTACCCGTAATGTAAGGGAATAACGGTTTGGTTGTAATTTTATTGCGATCTCGTATCGCCGGTTTGTATAATTTAATAATTTTATTTTATAGAATAAATGTATAATAGGAATTTGTATATTTGTATATTTGTCATTATTTTTATGAAGACCGGTGACTCCCTCAAGACGGTGCCATTTTGGAAGGGTTCCAAGTGAGAGGCAAGGGACCAAGGAGTTGGTTTCCGAATTTGTACACTATATAGTGAATTTTGATAGCTAGGGTGGCCCCCATAACTTGGGACTTTATTGGGCTTGGTTGTGCCTTTATTTCCGCTCATGACAAAATCGTCACACATGCATTTAATTTACCGTTATTGTCAATTCAACGTTATTCACAATTCACCGACTTAGTTCATTTATAGGGAATTAATAACTAAATTGACAAGATCTCTCACATGTTTAAAAATTGAGATTAGCCTTACCAATTAATAACACCTATGAATCCCGTGTTCATTAGGGCTACCACGCTCGTGGGTCCCTTTTTACCTCGGGTAAGTAGGGTGATACGATCACAAGCTAAAATGGGATTGGACTCAACGAGATAAGCGTTATCTTGGGACTAGGAGATGGATTTAGTTGAAATCCGTCAACCAAGAGTTCTAAAAGGTAGAATTAGTCAAGTAATGACTTACCGTTTCTAGATAAAGGTAGCATGCGATGACTATTTTTATTTAAAAAAATGGGTCTTGGAATCATTTATATAATTTAGTGAGAGGTCATTATATGAATGCTAAACTTGTTAAAATGTTTTTTCAAGTAAATTAACAATGAATGGTTATATATTTCTTTTTGTTGTAGTTACCATATTCGCATAATGTCAACATCATCAAACGTTGCAACCTTGGGTAGAGACTCATGGTTGAGGTCCGTCATGGACAAGTGTTGCCTAAAGGATTGACGGAAGTGGAAGTACTTCGTTGAATGGAAATTGCAACGATCAGAGCGCCGCGTTATCCCGATAACGTGCTTCGCTACTTGGTCGAAGGCCCACACCGAAACTCGCGCCAAGACGTCCGCGTCGGTGGTTCGGGCCCGAATATGACCTGATTGAAGGTTGCTAATGACGTCAAGAATGTCTTGATTTGGTCAATCTCACCCAAACTCAAACTCCAATTGATCTCTCTCAATGCATATGCGATATTCACGAGAATCACTTCGATGTTTTCGCAAGCCCCTCAAATTCTCCAATATGAGGCGATTACGAAATTCTTTGACACTAAGCTTCAAAGGGGCCAAAAAGTTGGCCCACACGTGCTCAAAATGGTTGAGCACCCGGACACCTTAGAGCGTCTAGGGTGCAAATTTCCGAAGAATTTGGTGGTGGGTAAGATCCTTCATTCACTCTCACCTAAGTTCACCCAATTTAGGGTGAACTATAACATGAATGGCATGGACAAGAGTTTCCATGAACTCCATGCACTCCTCACCCAAGCGGAGAGGGACATGGAGGCTAGTGGGAGTGAACCCAAGGATGTTCTTTCCATGAAAATGACGAACATGAACCTTGGGGTGAGGAAGGACAAGGGAAAGGGTAAGACTCTTTTCAAGAAATCCGGCAAGGGAAAGGGCAAGGTCTTTTATAAGGCCAAGCCCAAGGTCAACAAACACGCGGAGGCGGATTGCTATTATTGTAATGGCAAAGGGCATTGGAAACACAATTGCCCCAAGTACTTGAAAGATAAGAAGGACGGTTGTGTGACAACGTCATGTAAAATTCTTTCAACACTCTATATGATAGATATTAACTTTGCTAGTACATCTTCTTGGGTATTTGATACCGGTTGTGGTTCTCACCTTTGTAATCATGTACAGGGGCTGAGGGACGTGCAAGCACTAGCCAAGGGGGACGTGGACCTACGCATGGGAAATGGAGCTAAGGTAGCCGCAGTTTCCGTGGGCACCTACGTTCTTCTTTTGCCTAATGTTTTAGAGTTGTATTTAAATAATTGCTATTATGTTCCAACTCTTACCAAGAACATTATCTCCATTTCCGTGTTAGACATGGAAGGTTTTTCTTTTTGCATTAAGAACAACTGTTGTACTTTTGCTTTTAATGAAATGGTTTATGGCGAGGCCATTTCTATTGGAAGTATTTATGTTCTAGATATTGCAAAAGAGGTCTATCATGTAGAAAACAAGAAGCTCAAAACAGGTGAACCTAATCAATCATACCTTTGGCATTGTCGTTTAGGGCACATAAACGAACGACGCATAAAGAGACTTGTTTCATCTAAAGTACTCAAACCATTCGATTACGAATCTTATGGCGTATGCGAATCATGTCTTCTAGGCAAGATGACTCGTGCTCCTTTTACGGGAAAAGGAACACGAGCAAGTGAAGTCTTAGGACTTATACATACGGATGTATGCGGTCCAATGACTATCCGAGCTAGAGGTGGTTATCACTACTTCATTACTTTTACCGACGACTTGAGTAGATATGGATATGTCTACTTGATGAGGCATAAAAGTGATGCTTTTGAAAAATTCAAAGAATGTCAAAATGAAGTAGAAAACCAATTGAATAAAAAGATTAAAACCCTACGATCCGATCGTGGTGGTGAATACTTGAACCATGAATTTGATTCACACCTGAAAGATTGTGGTATAGTATCACAATGGACTCCTCCTGGAACACCTCAATTAAACGGTGTATTCGAAAGGAGAAATCGAACTTTATTAGATATGGTTCGATCTATGATGAGTCTAACAGAGCTTCTGATTATTTTTGGGGTTTTGCTATCTTATCTGCAATATTTTCACTAAATCGAAGCCCGACTAAAGCGGCAAACAAGACTCCATATGAGATATGGACAGGAAAAGTCCCTTATTTGTCATTTATGAGAATTTGGGGATGCGAGGCTTTGTTAAGAATAAGTCGACGATAAAAATCGTACCCAAATCTGACAAATGTCTTTTGTAGGAGATCCAAAGGAATCACGTTGCTTCTTACTTCTACAATTAAACACGCGGACAAAGTGTTTGGTCTCGGGATGCAGTCTTTTTAGAAAATGATTTTTATTTCAAAAGACAGAGGAGTGGGAGAAAGAAATAATTTGAACTTGATGAAGTCCAAGAGCCACAAACGAAACGGACGACGAGGAAAACGTTCCCTCTTCGTCTGGTACGTCATATTCCTTCGGAACCTAGGAGGTCAAGCAGAATTAGTCATCAACCTGATAGATACCTTGGTATTATAGAGGAAGGTGATGACTCTAATGTTTTACTTTTTGAAAGTAACGAACCTACTACCTACAAAGCAGCCATTTCTAGTCCCGACTCAAAGCTATGGCTAGGAGCCATGCAATCCGAAATGGATTCTATGTACGACAATCAAGTATGGGACTTGGTTGATTTACATAAGGAGGTACGACCTATTCAGTGTAAGGGGATCTACAAGACAAAGTGGGGCATAGACAAACATAATGATGTGTATAAAGCATAGATTGGTGGCAACAGGTTTCACACAAGTGCATGGTTTCACTATGCGAAACCTTCGCCCAGTCGACCATTGCTTCGATCCATAGGATTATCTTAGCGGTCTGCCGCATTTCATAATTATGAGATTTGGCAAATGGATATCAAAACTGCCTTCTTGAATGGGATTCTAGAAGAGGAAGTGTACATGACACAACCCGAAAGTTTTGTGGATCCATCAAACCCTAAGGAAGTATGCAAACTTAAGAGATCCATTTATGGTCTTAAATAAGCATCCAGGAGTTGGAATCAT
>JAIUZE010016343.1:0-11843 GCA_022085475.1 Heliosperma pusillum | reverse complement strand
CTACTTAACATGTTACTAACTAAAAATCATAGAATCATAATAATATGAACAAAAACTAAAGATGAACCAAAAACTAAACAAAACAAAAGCTATGTAACATATATCCGTCGAGTAACTCGGAATCGTTACCTTAGCTAGACAAGTCAATTAGCACCAAAATAAGAAGTATAAACAAAGAAACCCTCCTACTAATCTTCACCCAAAATATACGAGTCTCCAAACTCGTCTTCAAAATCTTCCCCTATAAGAAATAACAAGGAAACATTATTAGAACTTAAACTTGATTTTCCATAAATTAAATGTTGAAAACGATTTTGACGGAATTGAAAATAAACCGTACTAGAAGATGGAGAGAGCGAAGAGGAGATTCTAGAAATATAAGTTAGGACGGCTTTTAGATAAGAAATGAAGATTTTATGGGGGAGATTTTGCTCAAGAACGACGAAGAACGGATGAAGAACACGAAGACCGCTCAAGAACGATTAAAGAAAGTGATAATTTGATCTTAATTTGATTTATTGTAAAATGAAAAGTTGTTAGTGAGTAAAGGGGTGTGTGGGTGCCGTGTAATTATAGGGAAAATAAAGAGTCGGGTTTTGAAATTGTTGTTACGTAATTGACTCAGGTTTAATAATTATTTTACGGTAATCGATTAAATATAAATCGATATTAAGTTAATTACACTAAATATCTAGATATTATGATATTGTAATCAAAAGTAATGAAAATATCAAGCCTAAGAGAGGAGAAAGAGTGCCGTGTGGTTTTGTGCTAGACGGGTCTGTTTTGTAAACGATTTGCGTAGTTTCCGTTGACGGATCGATAAAGTAACAAATATCTAAGAGATTCGTATTAGTTTAATAAAAAGAATTAAAATATCTAATGTGAGTGGAAAACGATGACATGGGCGCGTGACTCATGCCAAAGTCGAGTTTCGGATTTGTTTCGGGATTTACGATGAGTCGGGAATAGTTAAATGATTCCCGGGTTTAAACCGTAAAACCTTATTATAAAATTCCGAATAAATTCAAAATAATTTTATTAAATTATGATAAATTCTAATAAATCTTAATAAAAATAAATTAAAAATATTATTTTTTTAAATAAAAATTCGGTCTTCAAACTTACAAGGCGAGTCGGGAAAAGTCAACGAAAGTCAAAGTCGACTTAAAAGTCGAGAAAAGTCAAAGATGACTTAAAAGTCAAGAAAAGTTTATGACGACTTACAAGTCAAGAAAAGTCAATGACGACTTTAAAAAGTCAAGAAAAAGTCAAAGACGACTTAAAAGTCAAGAAAAGTCAAAGATGACTAAAAACGGTCTTTTCATGAAATCTCTCAAAAATTCCAAATACGAACTCGGAATTTCAAATTACGACTCGAAACAATAAATTCTATTTTAAAAACTTAAGTCTGCTGAAAAGTGTTAGTAAATATTTTTTACTAGAAAAAATTGGGTACTTTTCGGGTTGTTACAAGTGGCGTCGAAAGGTACCCTAGATCAGGGTCCACTAGAATACCTAGAAGTTCTGTTTTGCGTTTCCTCGACGAAAACAAGAAAACATGAAATTTGGCTCAAAATTTATAGCTAGTTTGATTTGTTTCCTTTGTTGAGCAAAAGTGGAAGAACAATGAATCAAGGTTGGTTGCATAGTAAGACGGGCACCTAAGAATTCTTTCAACTAACAAAATATTCACATCAATTGAGGTTGTCGAGGTGGAATAAGCGCAAACTCGTGACTCGGCATTAGTAGACGGGTCAAAACTCACTAGAAATGCACAACCTAGGGCGTCAAAAATTCCACGATTAAGATGAACACTTTATGAATGAAAAAGTACCTAAAAGGGACTATGCACATTCAACAAGTTTTCCAAAAAGACAATTATAAAATCATTTTTCTAAATGCAACTATATGCCATGATGCAATCTAGCATATATACAACCTAAATGCACATCCTCTAACCGACTATATGACACACAAGCTAATGCTATCTCCTAACAACATACAAGTGGCACACACGGCAATCAACAAAATTCACAACATCGTCATCAACACATCCCGTCCTCCAGTAAGAAGAAAAGGAGATAAGGGAGAAGAGAATAGAAAAGATCTCACCAAAGCGTCTTCTTTTTCCCTTTTTCGTGCCTCTTATGATGCGGGGCGCACCTATGGATGGAGATAAGAGGAAACACACGGCAATATATACAAAATAAACTATATACAAACTAATTTAAACATATTTTTTGGAAAATTTTCAAATTTTTCGATTTTTAGGCATTTTTTTTTTTAACTTTTTTTTTTCTCAAATACCAACGATATATTTACAAAAGAAATAAAACCCTCCCCACACTTAAGTCTTACTCGTCCTCGAGTAAGTGACTCAATTATGAAGAGAGGGGCAAAAAGAAAAATAAAACAAGTTTTTGGCGCCTTTTTTGGGAATTCCCTCCCCACACTTAGGTATTTACATGGTGTGAGGGGTGAATTCAAAACAAATAACGTGTTTTTGGCATTTTGGAAAGTTTTCAATTTTTTTTTGTGTTTTCGAATAAAATGCAAATGCATGATTCTAGTCTAAATGCTAAAAAGAAATACATTGCAAACTACACTATATGGATGCAAGACTTAACATGTGACGATATTTTACAAATTTAAATTCTAATGCAAGCCTAAATGAATGCAACTAAATGGATAACTAAACTAGGATATATTACAAGTATCTAAATGCATACAAAAATATAAACATGATGAAGATTTGGATTTAAGGGATCATACTCATGGGTGTCCCGTCTCAGGAGAATCCACTAAAATCAGTGGATGTAGCATCAATATGGCCGCTTCCGGCCGCTGCATAAGACTCATCTGCACCTCCGGCTCCTGATCCTGAGCCGGTACCATCCAAAATCTCGAACCTAGGACCCATCTTATCGAACCACTCGGCATTTTGGGCCGCTGTCTCGGGATCCGCCTCCTCCTCATCAACTGCCGGTTGAGCAAAGACAGGCGAAGAATAGTAATCATGATGGACATTGAAGTCCCCAAACACCCTCGAACCCTGATCATACCCACCCTCGAGCCACATGAAATAAGATGGATGCGGGCCAGTGGGCTCCCTATACCCCTCCCTACACCAATTATCATAGGAAGGGTATTGCCCAAGTGCCAAGTCATAGTACATCCGATCCATCCTTTGGGACAAAAACGCTCTCTCCCTAGCTTCCTCCTCTCTCTCCTTAGCTGCCGTCTCTCTATCTCTAGCCGCCGCCTCGGAGGCCAAAGTCATATCGGCCATGAACTTAATCAAAGAAGGATCTAAACGTGGGTAGCTAGGAGTGGTAGAAGAGGATGCCTCGGGTTGGGAAGAATGAGGAAAATGGGAAAAGGAGGGGTTCACATAAGGCAAGGAAGTAGGAGTGGGTCCTTGTTGTTCTCTTTTATAAGTGGTGACGGGGGTAGTGGGATCTCGCCTAAAAGCGGTGATGGGAGCTAATTGGTCTTGAGGATTCTCTTCCTCTCATCAAATGCATTCTTGCAAAGAGCATTGGCTATCTTTGTAACAATTCCCCCAATGTGAATCCCGGTAGGGCTAAAAGGATCATTAGACAATTTCTGGAAATGAAGAGCGACGTGGTGACCAATGTTTACCCCAAATTTATTCGGCTTTTGAAACAAGTAAGCCGCTAAAATGGAGAGCTCATCGGCCCGGAAGTTGTGACACTCTTCCCTCCCAAACAAGGTCCAACCCATGAATCTATGCCAAATCCGAATAGGAGCGTTGTGGCAAGCATTTGCCGGTTTCTTAGCCTCCTTGTCAAATTCCATCCCCGAAATTGCGGTCCACACATCATTCAAGTTAAAATTTTCTGGGAGCTTATAAGTTTTGTGAAACTTGACACCCAAAACCTTACAAAACTTCTCCAAAGATATGGTAAAAGCAACATTAAGAAGTTGGAAAGTAACAAAACTTGACCATGCCAGTGTTACGGTCCTTATCATGACTAAATGTACTCAAAAATTCCCATGTAAGACGGGGGTAAGTGCGAAAGTGCTGGCCGTAAAGCTCCCCCATCCCTAAACCTTTAAAGAGTTATAAGGTCACGGTATCAAGGCCAAAATTTCTCATAGAATTCCTACAAATGAAACGGGAATGGGGAAGGTGACGACGTTTAAAACATTGGAACTTACCTCTTGCAATCTCACTATTGAAGACAACATCCAGAAAGTCGTCATCCGGACCCATTCCCGCAGTCACTTGTTGAAGTCTTGCTTGTAATTCCGCCTCAAGTTGAGCCCTAGTCCTCTTTCTAGGTTGTTGTTGAGCCATAGTGAATTTGAGTAAGAATCAATTCAAATTGGGGAAAAAATTTGGGAAAAAATTGAGGGTTTTGATTTGTGGGAATATTTTGTAGAGTGTAGTGGATTATTAGTGAGGTTTAATGGAGGCTAAGTGGAGTTTGTGGTGATTTTTGTGGAGTTTTTGTGGGTTTATTGAAGGAAGAAGGAGAAAGAAAGAAGAAAAACTAAAGAAGAATGAGGAATGAAGAAGGGACGACGAGCAAAATAAACCCGTCGTTTTTGTGGGTTGGTGAGTTTGCTGTGTTCTGGGCCGGGCTAGGCACCGGCCGCCAGGTGCCCGGCCTGGAACATAAGGTGAAATTTTTTTTTTGCTTTTGAAACCTTACTACTGATGCGCTCTTAGCCGGTCCTAACACCGGCCGCCGGGTGACTGGCCAGGGACGCAAGTCAAAATTTCCAACTTCAAATTTTCCAATGATTTTGTGCTCCAGGCCGGTCGGCACACCGGCCGCTGGCTGCCCGGCTTGGAATACAAGGCAAAAATTCTTAGCTTTTGAAACTTCACTTCTGATGTGCTCCAGGCCGGTCGGCACAGCGGCCGCCGGCTGCCCGGCGTAGAGCACTTGCTCTTCGATTCTCCATTTTGAAAACTTTTGCTTCTGGAGTGCTCTGGGCCGGTCAAGGCACCGGCTACCGGGTACCCGGCCTGGAGCACTCTTCCCTCTCCTCCTCCCCTTCTAGTTCACAAGAAACATTTCTTAAGTCACCAACAATCTCGACTCAATCAACACTTCCCCAATGACACGGTTGCGAACCAAACCCGACTACAATTGTTTCAATCCTACTAAAGACTTCTTCCAAGGACCAATGTAACACCCGCAAATGTACCCTATTTTTATAGTAAAAATATTTTACGGATACTTTTAGCGAAATTTAGTTTTAGTTTAGAATTAAATGTTTCGTGTCGAATTTAGAATTTCCGAGTCCGTATTTGGATTTTTCGCGAAATTTCATGTGAATCCCGTCTTAAGCCGTCTTTGACTTTTCTTGACTTTTTCCTCTAACTCACCTCATACTCCCTCTTAACCTAATTCATTCTCACATAACCAAACACTTCCTTCCTCACTAATAAACCAACCAAAACCTTGCCTCCATTTTTGATCCGTCTTATAATCGTCATAACTCTTTCGTTTCTCGCTCAAATTCACGTAAGTTCGTCTTATTCTTCCCCTCTCATCTTCCTCTATCCGTATTGGTAATAAAATTACCGTCTTTCTCGCTTTTCAATTTATCCGTCTTTCTCAAAGGTGAATTATATTCATCTTTTATTATCAAATTGTAGGTGAAGACTAGGAAGACTTAGAAATCGTTTGAAGACGCGTAAAGGTAATGGTGAAGGGTTACTCGATATCATTTACGTGTTTTACATGTTTCTATGTTAGAATTCGTATTTAGAATACGATTAGAAAGCTTAGGATTTATGTTATTGATAATGAATGTTGTTAGTTGATGATTTTTGATGATGATTATTGATTGTTGATAGTTAATGGAAGTGATTTATGAAAATTGGAAAGGATAGAACATTGAGAATTGCTCACGGTTTGAACAGGGGTTCCCAGCCGGGTGACCGGCCGCCGGTCTGCCCACCGGCTGGGAACACATCAGTAGGAAAATGTGGTTTTTGTGTGTAGTGATGCTCCCGGCCGGGTGCCCGGCCGCCGGCCCCCTGACCGGCGTGGAACACACTGCTATTTCCTTTGTGATTTTTGTATTATGCATGATGCGCAAGCCGGGGTACCGGCCGCCGGTCCTCTAACCGGCCGGCAACGCGGCTGTATATTTTTCTTATAATTTCTAAAACTCGTAATTTATAATAGTTCGCATGGTTCGTTTATCGTATAATTTTACGTAGTGACTTATAATATTAATGTTTTGAATATATGATATTCCATTCGCTTGTATTGCATGTTTTCTGACGGTATTTGGTATGTCCCACTTTGAGTCGGTTTTTACAAATGTTACGGTTTGAGCACTATTTTGATATGTGCTTTGTACTCTCATTCCCTTGGCTACCTCCACGTTCGTAAGGCTGGAATGTCGGAATGGGGAGGTCTCCTACTGCTTAATTGCATGTGTTAGTGGGCATACGACGACGTTGTTAGGAGGCGAACGCTTTGCGTTATCGACCCACGGCCGTCAAATTTTTGTGTGCTTTGCGAGGTGGTGTTATTTGCATGTAGCGTAACCGCTTGTTTATGTCGCGTCGACTCGTTTTTCCTCATCTTTCCGTGAATTACTCGAACCGAATTGGGGTCTCGGCCGTCTATGATTGAAACCGAGTCCTTGGATGCGAAATGTTATCGCATGTCGAATCGAAAATGTTGATTCCGGGAGTCTGGCCAGGTTTAGACTAGGACCGTATTATTATCGTCGTCCTACCGGAGGAAATTAGTCCACATATACGAAATGTGATCGTGTATGCGTTCAGGGAAATGCTTATCTCGGGGATGCCTTTTAATCATACTTGCCATGTACACGGTGCTAGTGCGTTTCATTTACCGTGAGAGATGTCGTCTTTGTGTTGTTGTATTTGGATGCGTGATTACATGATTGATTATTCATGGTCATTGCATGACTTGGCATGGTTTGTTTGTCGAGTCTCAATTTTATCAAACTTATACCGCTAACGCTGAGATGTAAGCCCTAGTGAGCGTATTCGTTTTTCCGGTCAAGGAGATGTCTTTTCCTCTGTCTCCCAACTAGTCTTTGTATCACATGATGGATTCGGATTTGTATTCCATATGCTCTTATTATTATATATTGAATTGCCTATCTATCCTTATCGTATTTCACATGTATATCTATATATGCATGCTTCTACTTTTGTATTTCTTTTTATGTACGTTTAATGTGATATGGCTGGGAGAACCCGGAGTTACTCCCCACTGACTGTGGCGTTCATGTTTTTCATGGATGAGCAGGTTGCTTGATTTGGATGGCTTTTTGCTATGATATTTTGGGTTCGGGTGTGAGCTAGCGGGCGTAGTCCCTGGATGAAACACCTCTAGACGATTTTAGCTTGTTTGCTAAACACTTTTACTTTGTTAACATTTGGAGAGACTTCGTCTCTTGTTGTAGTTTATTTCGTACTTTGGTTTGTCATATTTGACACTCCTCGTATACTTCTTCTTGCATGTATAAAAATTTTAAAAACTTCATATTTCCGCTATATAATTCACATGCTTGTATGTTTTATATTTCCGCATTCGCAAGGGTTGTCACAACCAAGACACCTGAGTATGCAAACTAAAATCTTCACAACTACTCCTAAAATGCATGCTATATACAAAAATTGGTGGTTGTTGAGGAACTCTACCAAACCTATCAAAGTATAAGAACTTACAATAAAGACTCTTCCTCGGGAAGTGGATCCCCAAGAAAGAGTATTTCAACTGTGCCTTTCTCATCTCCATCATAGTATCGCTTCACTCTATGGCCATTCACCTTGAAGTTGCCACCCTCTTCGCTCCAAAGCTCAAATGCGCCACGAGGCGATATATCAATAACCTTGAAGGGCCCCGACCATCTTAACCTTAGCCACCCGGGAAACAATTTGACCCTAGAATTGTAGAGTAAGACTTGATCACCCACGCTTATATCTTTATCCACCAACTTGGCATCATGCCATTTCTTCGTTTGATCTTTATAAATCTTTGAGCTTTCGTAGGAATCAAGTCTCAACTCCTCGAGCTCACTTATTTGGAGAAAACGCCTCTCTCTGGCCGTGTCGATGTCAAAGTTTATCTCCTTTAAGGCCCACCACGCCTTATGCTCCAACTCGATCGGCAAATGACAAGCCTTGCCATAGACAAGCTTGTAAGGAGTTGTGCCAAGAGGAGTTTTGAAGGCGGTTCTAAGAGCCCATAGCACATCGGGGAGCTTTTGGGACCAATCCTTTCGACTTTTACTTGTGGTCTTCTCCAAGACGGCTTTAATTTGACGGTTTGAAACCTCTACTTTCCCACTTGTTTGAGGGTGGTAGGCAAGAGAGGTCTTGTGAGTGACACCATGAGATGAGAGCAAGATCTTGAAAGTGCTCTTCCTAAAGTGTGAACCCCCGTCACTAATCACCACTCTCGGGGTCCCAAATCTCGGAAAAATAGTTTTTTTGAAAATCTTGATAACAACTTTAGCATCGTTTGTTGGGGTAGCCACGGCCTCAATCCACTTGGCTACATAGTCCACCGCAACCAAAATGTACTCATTCCCACAAGAGTTTGGGAATGGTCCAATGAAGTCAACTCCCCAACAATCGAAAAGCTCAATCTCAAGAATATTGTTAAGGGGCATCTCATTTCTTTGGCTTATGTTCCCCGTTCTTTGACATCTATCACAAGATTTGATAAAATAGTGGATATCTTTAAACATCAATGGCCAAAAGAAACCACCTTGTAACACCTTTGCAATGGTGCGAGATGTACCAAGGTGGCCCCCATAGGCCAAGTTGTGAATCCGATCCACAATTTCTATTCCCTCTTCCCTCGGAACACATCTTCTAAACATGCCGTCACCACACTTGCGGAAAAGATATGGGTCATTCCAAAAGTAGCGTTTGGAATCATGCTTCAATTTCCTTCTAGCTCTAGCATCTAGCTCCTCCGGAATGAACCCACTCACAATAAAATTCGCCAAGTCCGCAAACCATGGTGATTTACCACTATCATCATCAAACTATCTTCTCTTAGCCATTCATTGATTGGGCCACTCTCATCTTTCAACCCATGATCTTCGGTAGTCAACCTAGATAGGTGGTCGGCAACAACATTTTCCGACCCCGCCTTGTCTCTAATCTCCAAGTCGAACTCTTGAAGTAATAGAACCCACCTCAAGAGCATTGGCTTTGCATCTTTTTTCACCAACAATTGTCTCAAGGCGGAGTGATCCGAGTAAACAACTACCTTAGAACCAACGAAGTATTGCCGAAACTTCTCTACGGCATGAACAATGGCCAACATTTCTTTCTCAGTTGCCGAGTAATTAACTTGAGTTTGATCTAGAGTCTTGCTTGTGTAGTAGATGACATGATGCCTCTTGTCCACGACTTGCCCAAAAACCGCCGTAACCGCATAATCGGAGGCGTCACACATAACTTCAAAGGAAAGGCTCCAATCCGGTGAGTGGATTATGGGAGCCGTCACAAGGGCCTCTTTCAACCTACAAAAAGCATTCAAGCAAGATTCATCAAATATAAATGGGGTGTCCTTGAAAAGAAGAGAAGCCAAAGGCTTGGCGATTTTGGAGAAATCTTTGATGAAACGTCGGTAAAAGCCCGCATGGCCTAGAAAGCTCCTCACTCCATTCACATTTGTAGGGGGTGACAAGTTTTTTATCACCGAAACCTTAGCCATATCAACTTCTATCCCTCTCTTAGACACGATGTGACCAAGCACAACCCCCTCCTCCACCATAAAGTGGCTTTTCTCCCAATTTAGGACGAGGTTGTGCTCCTCAGATCTTTTCAAGACATTAGACAAGTTCAATAACCCAAGATCAAATGAGTCTCCATGGACACTAAAATCGTCCATGAAGACCTCCATACTCTTCTCAAGAAAATCGGCAAAAATCGCCGTCATGCATCTTTGAAATGTCCCCGGAGCATTACAAAGCCCAAAGGGCATCCTCTTACAAGCATAAACTCCAATGGGACAAGTGAAGGTGGTCATTTCTTGGTCTTCTGGGTGTATGGGTATTTGGAAAAACCCGGAATAACCATCAAGAAACGAGTAGTAAGAATGCCCGGCTAATCTTTCAAGCATTTGGTCTATAAAGGGAATGGGGTAGTGGTCTTTGAGGGTGGCGGCATTTAATTTGCGATAATCAATGCACATCCGCCACCCGGTCACGGGCCTAGAAGCGAGGAGAGTCCCATCCTCTTGTTCCACCATAGTTACCCCTCTTTTCTTGGGCACTACATGCACGGGGCTCACCCATGAACTATCGGTTATTTGGTAGATAATCCCGGCCTCAAGCAACTTCATGACCTCATTTTTCACTACTTCCGCCATCTTAGGGTTCAACCTACGTAGCCCATCCACCTTAGGTTTACTACCCTCCTCCAAGACTATTCTATGCATGCAAAGATTAGGACTTAAGCCTTTTATATCGTCAATGCTATATCCAAGTGAGCTCCTATGAGTTTTCAAAATTTTCAATAATTCAAATTCTTGGTGCTCACTCAAATTAGCATTGATGATAACGGGATAAGTCTCTCCCTCACCTAAAAAGGAGTACTTAAGTGAGGGAGGTAAGGGCTTTAGTTGTACCTTTAGAGGGAGAAGGCCCTCCACCTTCTTCAAGAGCTCATCATCTATCGCATGGTCATCTCCCATTTCCTCATCATGGAGTGCCACTTGTAGAGTTTCTTCTTCACATTTCTCTTATTCATGCACCTTTTCAACCACTTCTTCTATGACTTCTATGGAGCAAGCTTTGTGAAACATTGGTCCCTTCACTAAATGAGGAAGATTAAATTCAAGGGTTTCGTTCCCCACCCTAAAGGTTAACCGCCCTTCCCTCACATCAATGAGGACTCCTCTGGTAGCCAAAAAGGGCCTACCGAGGATGATGGGAGTGTGGCTATCCTCCGGGATATCTAGGACAACGAAATCCGTGGGAATCAAAAATTTACCAACCTTAACGGGTACGTCCTCAAGAACACCCAAAGGTTGCTTAACGGATCTATCCGCTAGTTGGAGAGTCATAGAAGTGTGGGTTAAACTATCAAGCTCAATTCTATTTGCAATAGTTAAAGGAATGACACTCACACTTGCACCGTTATCACACAATACCCTTGAAATTATGACACCTCCTACTACACAAGGAATTGAGAAACTTCCGGGGTCCCCAAGCTTTTTAGGCATTTTGAAAGAGTTAGGATTTAGGAGGAGAGCACTACACTCCGCCTCCATAACCATAAAATCTTGGGTACCCAAAGTCCTCTTGTGAGTCAAGATGTCTTTAAGAAATTTTGAGTAAGTGGGCATGTTTAATATGACCTCGGTGAAAGCCAAGGTCACTTCAAGTCCCTCAAGCATTTTTTGAAATTGGGTGAACTTGAAGTTTTCCTTTGTCTTTAATGCTCTAGAAGGGTAGGGGATATCGGAAACAACAAGTGGAGAATCGGGAGATACCTTTGGAATGGGAGTTTTCTTGGTTACCTTAGCTTTTGCTACTGGTTGCACCTCTATTCCTTCATCATCGGCATCTTTGATCATCGCCTCCTCATAAGGCATACTTTCAACATACCCATCTTCCCCATCCTTTGGTTGATTGTCAAGGCTTGAACTTCCATCAACCTTACTCTTTCCCTTGTCATCATTTTTCAACTTCAAGGTGGGAGTCAAAACGGGATCTTCGATTTCTTCACCCTCCTCAACATCCTCTTCATTTGGAATTTCATCATTCATTATGTCCATGTAGGGGTTATCGAACACAAGTTCACTCCTTAAAGTCACCGCACATGCTTGGTGACTTGAGGAAGCATCCTT
>JAIUZE010016336.1:0-10538 GCA_022085475.1 Heliosperma pusillum | reverse complement strand
CCTGACGTTGTCACACAACTGTCTTTCTTGTCTTTCAAGTACTTGGGGCAATTGCGTTTCCAATGCCCTTTGCCATTACAATAATAGCAATCCGCCTCCGCGTGTTTGTTGACTTGGGGCTTGGCCTTATAAAAGACCTTGGCCTTTCCCTTGCCGGATTTCTTGAAAAGAGTCTTACCCTTTCCCTTGTCCTTCCTCACCCCAAGGTTCATGTTCTTCATTTTCATGGAAAGAACATCCTTGGGTTCACTCCCACTCGCCTCCATGTCTCTCTCAGCTTGGGTGAGGAGTGCATGGAGTTCATGGAAACTCTTGTCCATGCCATTCATGTTATAGTTCACCCTAAATTGGGTGAACTTAGGTGAGAGTGAATGAAGGATCTTACCCACCACCAAATTTTTCGGAATTGTGCACCCTAGACGCTCTAAGGTGTCCGCGTGCTCAACCATTTTGAGCACGTGTGGGCCAACCTTTTGGCCCCTTTGAAGCTTAGTGTCAAAGAATTTCGTAATTGCCTCATATTGGAGAATTTGAGGGGCTTGCGAAAACATCGAAGTGATCCTCGTGAATATCGCATATGCATTGAGAGAGATCAATTGGAGTTTGGGTTTGGGTGAGATTGACCAAATCAAGACATTCTTGACGTCATTAGCAACCTTCAAATAAAGGTCATATTCGGCCCGAACCACCGCGGACGATCTAGGCGCGGGTTCGGTGGGGGGGCTGACTCTTCGAACCCAAGTAGCGAAGCACGTTATTCGGCGATTTAACCGGGCGCCTGAGGGGGTTCGTTGATTCCCATTCAAGAGTTACTTCCGTCATCCTTAAGGACACACAGTGTCCATGACGGACCTCAACCTATGAGTCTCTCCCCGCAAGGTTGAACGTTTGATGATGTCGACATTATGCGAATATGGTAACTACAACAAAAAGAAATATATAAACATTCATTGTTAATTTACTTGAAAAACATTTTAACAAGTTAAGAATTCATATAATGACCTCTCACTAAATTATATAAATGATTCCAAGACCCATCTTTAAATAAAAATAGTCATCGCATGCTACTTTTTATCTAGAAATGGTAAGTCGTTTACTTGACTAATTCTACCTTTTAGAACTCTTGGTTGACGGATTTCAACTAAATCCATCTCCTAGTCCCAAGATAACGCTTATCTCGTTGAGTCCAATCCAATTTTAGCTTGTGATCGTATCACCCTACTTACCCGAGGTAAAAAGGAACCCACGAGCGTGGTAGCCCTAATGAACACGGGATTCATAGGTGTTATTAATTGGTAAGGCTAATCTCAATTTTTAAACATGTGAGAGATCTTGTCAATTTAGTTATTAATTCCCTATAAGTGAACTAAGTCGGTGAATTGTGAATAACTTTGAATTGACAATAACGGTAAATTAAATGCATGTGTGACGATTTTGGCATGAGCGGAAATAAAGCAAGCAACCAAGCAACAATAAAATCCTAGTATGGCCACCTAGCTTATCAAAATTAACTAGATAGTTACAAATTCGGAAACCAACTCCTTGGTCCCTTGCCTCTTCACTTGGAACATCTTCCAAAATGGCACCGTCTTGACGGAGTCACCGGTCTTCGGAAAAATAATTACAAATGTACAAATATACAAATTCCTATTATACTTTATTCTATAAAATAAAATTACTAATTATAACAACCGGCGATAACAATCGCATAAAATTACAACCAACCGTTATTCCCTTACATTACGGGTAATAACGATTAAAAACAACTAGGCCATACTAGGTACAAAATTTGCATAAATTATTAAATAAATGACATTCATTCATTCAACCATAAATTAAATAAATTGCTGCAAAATTCATGCTAAAATCGTCCTAGATTCAATTCATGCTCATTGTAGCTCGTTTTTTTCGGGATTTATTGATTTTTAACCATTAAAAATCACTATCAACATTTAAATCGCATTTAAATTCAAACTAATTAACTAAACTATTTTAGAACTCAAAATTAGTCCCTACTAATTTTGTTGGTCATTAATTAGATCGATTTGATTTCATTTGCTAAATATTACGGTTTAATCATAACAATTATGAAATAAAACCAAAATAAAATATAAACATCATAAAATTTGAAACCAAAAATTTTTTTACATTCTGGAAAATTTCCAGGAACTATAAAAATAAAAAAACATTTGCTCAAAAAATTTAAATTAATTTTATGAACAAATAGCTTTGTATTTAATGGTTTTATCAAATAAAATCATTAGATATAGTAAAACAGTGAAACAAATTATGAAATTTCACCAAGAGTATCAACATCAGAATGTTAAATGTACAAAAAATTTTCAAGACCAGAAATGGACGTTTCAATTTTATGAACATTATAATCTCATATTATCGACTTTTATCGTATAAAAATCAATAAACATGCAATACATAAGTAAAAGTCACGAAATTTTACATACAATATGTAAGAAATGCATGTGAGATCATATTACAATTTCATGGCCAGAATCAACATGCAACTATTTTTAGTTAACTTTTAACTCATAAAATGCATGTTAACTCGGTTTAAACGCCAAAAATCAAAATAAATAGCAAATTACTCCCTAAAATCACGAAATTTAACCACAAACATTTTGAGGTCAGTAGGTATACATGCACCAAAAAGTTTTGTCAAGAATCAAATTTTAACTCAAAAATATTTTGATTTGATTAGTTTATCTTATAACTTTAATAACAAATGTCCAAAATGAACATGCATTGCCTACAAGCTAGCTCTGATACCAATTGAAAGTCCATAGACCTTAATTAGACTCCTCTAATTAGTTTCTAAATTACTTGTTAATTTAGTATTTAATGATCTATGTACCATGCATGCAAATATAAAGACATTTATATAAGAGAAAAAATTTCCTCACATTGATGTGGAAAATATAAGGGCACAACAAGAACTCCTTCTTGTTGATCTTGAGCTACAAATATGGTTGAACACAAATAATCTCCAAGGTAGAAGATCTCCTCCAAGTTGCACCAAGATTAACCCAAATAATCTACCCTTATTATTAACTAGATAATAATATAGATATAATACTACTAATACTAGACTATATTACTACACTAGTAATACTTAGTAAATATTAGTATATGAGAGTTTTAGAGAGAAGTTTAGTTTTGAGAGATGTTGAAAAAATAAGAATTAACTTGTGAAGGATGACAAATTGTTCTCCTTTTATAGCCAGAGGGCCGGTTTTTAATCATCACAACATAGTGATTTTTTCTTCTTATTTATTGTTCCATTTAAGGTGGTAATGTGTTGTATAATACAATGATATCATGTTTCTATTCATGCATCAGCATATGTTGCTTGTGAGTATGAATAAGACAAACCATCATCACCATTACTTCCCCCACAACCGGCCATGTGAGCCTCATTTGATCCATTTTGATTTTTGATATTTGTCCCACAAATACTTATTAATTATATGCTTAATTATCTTGTATAATTAAGTGTTAATTTGATCATATAACAATTATATGACACAAATAAATGAATAATATGTACTTAACATTTTAAGTAGTATTCTACCATTATATAAATATATAATGGGTCCCACAATGCTTAGTTAATTTATTTTACAACTCTTTGTAAATTTAATTAACTAATTACCTCTATCTCAAAACCTCAACTAATTTAGTAATTTAACGATTAATTACTAAGTTAAATCTTATTTAATCGTATTAAAATAAGATATCAATTTATTAGTCAATTATCGCATAATTGAAAAATAAGCTTAATCGAATTTGAGTTCTTAACTCAATTTCTAACAATTAACTCTCGTACATATCGAATATATGTAATGTACTAATTAACTGTATCGTATACAAATAATTAGTTACTATTTGGATTTCATCCTTTAGGTGTGACCGAAAGGGATCAGTTGATCACCGCCGTCATACGACAATAACGTCAAACTCTAGTCAGCCAACCGTTATTGATTTACGTTAATCAACTGACTAATCATATATATAGTCAATAAATATCCCAATTATATTCCATAATAAGATTTATTATGTGGCGCACTATTGTGGAGGACACCTACTCCAACACACACCCCACCCAAAATATCATAGCAAAAAGCCATCCAAATCAAGCAACTTGTTCATCCATGAAAAACATGAACGCCACAGTCAGTGGGGAGTAACTCCGGGTTCTCCCAGCCATATCACATTAAACGTACATAAAAGGAAATACAAAAGTAGAAGCATGCATATATAGTTATACATGTGAGATACGATAAGGATAGATAGGCAATTCAGTATATAATGATAAGAGCATATGTAATACAAATCTGAATCCATCATGTTATACAAAGACTCGGGGAAGACACTCTTAGGCAACCGAATACGCTCACTAGGGCTTCCATCTCACCGTTAGCGGTATAAGTTTCATAAGATTGAGACTCGACAAACAAACCATGCCAAGTCATGGTATGATCATGAATAATCAATCGTGTAATCATCCATCGACACATAACAATACAATGACGACCTCTCTCACGGTAAATGAAACGCACTAGCACCGTGTACATGGCATGTATGATTAACATGCATCCACGAGATAAGCATTTCCCTGAACGCATACACGATGACATTTCGTATGTGTAGACTAATTTCCTCCTGGTAGGACGACGATAATAATACGGTACCTAGTCTAAACCTGGCCAGACTCTCGGAAAAAACGTGTTCCGATTCGACAAGCGATGACATTTCGCATCCAAGACTCGGTTTATCATTGACGCCGAGTACCCCAAATTCGGTCGATAATTCACGAAAGAGGCGGCAAAGAGCTCGAGCCACATAACAAGCGGTACGCTACATGCAAGTAACACCACCTCGCAAGTACACAACATTTGACGGCCGGGTCGATCAACGCAAAGTGTTCGCCTCACTACAACGTCGTCGTATGCCCACTAACACATGCAATTAAGCAGTAGGATACATCCCCGTTCCGACATTCCGGCCTTATGAACGTGGAGGTAGCCAAGGGAATGAGAGTACAAAGCACATACAAAATAGTGCTCAAACCGTATCATTTGTAAAACCGACTCAAAGTGGAACATACCAAAAACCGTCACCAAGCATGAGAATAGGGCATTATATAAACGTAAATATGATAAACATGAATCAATACATTATACATAAGCATTAGACCAAGTTTAAGAAGCATAATAAATAGGAAACATAGATCTTATCTCAAAACAACAAGTTTGGAAACTAACTAAAACAAGGGTCCACTTCAAACTGTCATAACTAGAGTTCTATATATGCAAATGCAGAAATTCTAAGTTGAGCTGATAGCTGATCCTCTTACGGTTCCAACGATAGGTCACAACCCCAAAACAAGCAAGTAACGAAGGAGATATGATCATTTTACGAAAAGGGGTCAGTGTAGTGAAACTGCACAAGTCATGACCGTGACTTGTATTTCACGCTCGTGAAACTGTCTGTTACGCAAGGGTATTTGGTCAGCCACTATTTCACGCTCGTGACATGAGTTTCACGACCGTGACTTGGGTCAAGACAACTCCATTTTGTTCTAAACTCAACCATCATCAACTATTATCATAAATCATCAATTCTCATATCAATTATCAACTAACAACAACTATCATCAACAACCCAATTTCTATGATTACTAATTTTATTCTAAATACGATTACTAACATAGAAAACACATTAAAAACACGTAAATGATATCGAGTAACCCTTCACCGTTACCTTTACGTGTGACAACCCTCGCGAATGCGGAAATAAAACATAACAAGCATGTGATTTATAAAGCGGAAAATACGGTATTTTAAAAACCTTTACACATGCAAGATAGAAATACGAGGAATGTCATTAATTACAAACCAAATATAAAATACTACTAGAGACGTAGTCTCTCAAAATGTTAACAAAAGACAAAGTTATTTAGCATCTAGCTAATGAACGTCTAGAGGTATTTCATCCAGGGACAACGCCCGCTAGCTCACACCCGAACCCAAAATACCACAAGCAAAAAGCCATCCAATCAAGCAACCTGTTCATCCATGAAAAACATGAACGCCACAGTCAGTGGGGAGTAACTCCGGGTTCTCCGAGCCATATCACATTAAACGTACATAAAAGAAAATACAAAAGTCGAAGCATGCATATATAGATATACATGTGAAATACGATAAGGATAGATAGACAATTCAATATATAATGATAAGAGCATATGGAATATAAATCCGAATCCATCATGTTATACAAAGACTCGGGGAAGACACTCTTAGGCAACCGAATACGCTCACTAGGGCTTGCATCTCACCGTTAGCGGTATAAGTTTGATAAGATTGAGACTCGACAAACAAACCATGCCAAGTCAATGCAATGATCATGAATAATCAATCATGTAATCACGCATCCAAACACAACGACACAAGAGGACATCTCTCACGGTAAATGAAACGCACTAGCACCGTGTACATGGCCAGTATGATTAAAAGGCATCCACGAGATACATCTTTCCCTGAACGCATACACGATTCAATTCCATTTCGTATATTGGACTAACTTTCCTCCTGGTAGCACGACATATAATATATCCGGTCCTAGTCTAAATCTGGCCAGACTCTCGGAATAACCATTTTCCGATTCGAACATGCGATACATTTCGCATCCAAGACTCGTCAATCACGACGCCGAGTACCCCAAATTCGGTAGAAACAATTCACGAAAGAGGCGGAAAAGAGCACAAGCCTCATAACAAGCGGTACGCTACATGCAAATAACACCACCTCGCAAGTACACAACATTTGACGGCCGGGTCGATCAACGCATAGCGTTCGCCTCCCAACAACGTCGTCGTATGCCCACTAACACATGCAATTAAGCAGAAGGATACCTCCCCGTTCCGACATTCCAGCCTTACGAACGCGAAGGTAGCCAAGGGAAAGAGAGTACAAAGCACTTAACAAAATAGTGCTCAAACCGTATCATTTGTAAAAATCGACTCAAAGTGGAACATACCAAAAAACCGTCACAAAACATGTGATACAAGCGAGTGAAATGTCATATATTCAAAACATTAATATTATAAGTCAATACGTAAAATTATACGATAAACTAACGATCGGAATTATTATAAATGAAAACCGTAAACAAAATTTACAAAGAACATCCATCAGGAGCCAGCCGGTCAGGTGGACCGGCTGCCGGTCACCCGGCTAAGGCCAACCTTCATACGAAAAACCAACTTGAAACAGCAGCGTGTCCCAGCCGGTCAATGGGACCGGCTGCCGGCTACCCGGCTGGGACCAAAGGGTCATGAGAAAAACAAAGGAGAAAAGAGGGGTGTCTCAGCCGGTGGTCTGACCGGCTGCCGGTCGACCGGCTGAGACCCATTTCCTTGATCAAAAATCACGTAATATGCAAAAATATACAGCCAGTGCCCCAGCCGGTGGTCTGACCGGCTGCCGGTCGATCGGCTGCCGGTCGACCGGCTGGGGTCCATAGTACACGAAAATCACCATTTCAACTAAGTTTCAACATTTATCAATTATCGATTATCAACATAAATCATAGATTCTCATATAAATTCTCAACAAACAATATATACCATCATCAACACAATTACTAAACTCACTAACCATATTCTAAATACGATTCCTAGCATAGCAAACACGTAAAACTCGTAAATGATATCGAGTAACCCTTCACCGTTACCTTTATGCGTCTTTAAACGATTTCTAAGCCTTCCTCCACTAGATAGTAATCTTTGTCAGGGTCTAGAAAGTCTCCACCTAAACAAAGACGACAAAATATGAATATAATTCACCTTTGAGAAAGACGGATAAATTGAAAAGCGAGAAAGCAGTAATTTTATTACCAATACGGATAGAGGAAGATGAGAGGGAAAGAATAAGACGAACTTACGTGAATTTAAGCAAGAAACGAATGAGATATGACAATTCTAAGCTTGGATCAAAATGGAGGCAAGGATTTCTTTGGTTTCTTAGTGATGAAGAAATGTTGTGTTTGTGTGAGTATGAATTAGGTTAGGAGGTAGTATGAGGGAATATGAGGGAAAAAGTCAATAAAAAGTCAAAGGCGACTTAAGGCGGGTTTTACTTGAAATCTCGCGTAAAATCCAAATACGGACTCGGAAATTCTAAATTCGACAAGGAAAATTTAATTCTAAACTAAAACTAAATTTCGCTGAAAAGTATCCGTAAAAATATTTTTATTATAAAAATAGGGTACATTTGCGGGTGTTACAATCACCCCACCTTTTAAAAAGTTTCGTCCTCGAAACTTGAGAATAGAAAATAAAAGTATCAAGGACAAGAATCGGTTTTCAAAATTAATACGAAAACTTTTATAAGGGAAACATTTATGAAACGAGGTTCATCTCGAAAATGGTTTAAGGAAATTTTCATAAGTGTGAAACTTTACTTACGGATCTCAAGAGTGCCCGTCGCGAACGAGAACTCTAATTATCCAGATCAAATCAATGTCGAAATAGTGAAATCGAAAACCAAACAAGCGCTAGTAAGTGCAGGACTAGTCACCAGACGTCTCCAATAACAAGTCCAAACATCCAACCAAACACAAAATCCAAATATAAAAGGGAAAGAAATCTATTTTCTCCAAAAAGAGGGTACACAAACCATCTTTAGGCTTCTTTGAAACGTTAAACTAGAACTATAATATGGAAATTTGAAAGTTTTATCAAAGATAAAATCAAATAACAAGACATTACACGCACATAGAGCGACTTGTAAAATTCACACACAATTCAGGTAACAATATATATACAAAACACGCAGAAACGAAACAAATCGAACTCTTTGGGATAGGAAGATCAAGATAAAGTCGGCAAGAAGATCTACAAGAATTCGACATCACTAACTCTACTAATAAACCAAATCCTCAAGAGAATGCAATTTACCCAATTTGCAACTCATCATTTTCAATCATCAGAAATCCTACAAAAATATTCCATAATCACGAGATTTCAAGCCAATAACCTAATTATTCAGATCCATTTAGTATCTACTGAAGTCCATCGGCACGGTAGACTCCACAACTAACAATCCACATGGTAAAGGAGACTTACCATGAAATTCCCTTGATTCAATTTACTTCAAACTCATTATCCTAAATTTGTAATGAACTTTCTCATCTTCGAAAGTCAAAACACAATCAAAGCAACAAACGTAATTATCTAAGATTCAACTAGCCTCATCAAAAGTCTCACGACAAGGGAAAATCCACAATCCATTATCGGTTATAATAATTCTTTAATACGCCATAACATCCTTAATTCGATCACTACTATGCTCGAAGCCTCAAATACAAATAGTCACATTAGCAAACTATGGTGGTTACTAATCTTCAAGATAAATGGGTTCACTATTCTAACTCTATAATCCATAACAACTGAGGACTCACTATCCAAAGCTTGCAACGAACATTTCTCAATCTCAAACTATGATTCCTTAAGAATAAAAGAGAATTACTAATTAAAAACCACAAATGACCAATCACTTGGCAATCAGACAATCATTCAAATTATCTAGTCCATCTAAAACTCAAAACATATCGGTCTTCGCTTATGAGATTATTTTTCGAATCTGGTCACAAATCTAAATTTCACAAGTAAGATTCCTTTTTAGAGCGTAACAATTTAAGACAACAATTTCCCAAACAACCTCCAAGGTAACTATTCCAATATCTCGCAACAACGAACTATTATCATGATCCACTCAATTCTTAAAATACCACTACAATACCAAACTCCAAATCTAAAACCACTAAGAGAGGATATATTATCACTATTTGGATTCATCCTAGAGCTTAAGTCCTATTTCCCATGATGAAATACAATATGAAATTTGTTCAATTCAAGGACACATATTCTAACCTAAGGATTCCTAAATACATTACACTTATTCTCTGAGCCTTACACTTATTCAATTCACAGTTGGTATCAGAGCTTAAACGCTCCCGACGCACACACGTGAACCCTAAACTTAAACTACTTGGCCTTGAAATAATAAATGAGAGATGGGTAGAAATTAAGGACTTTACTTGGTAGTCTTGGTGTACTTGATGTTTGTTAGGTTCTAACTTGTTTGTTGACTGTGTTGAGTGATGTTTTGTTTGTTTGTATCTACCGTCTTAAGGTGGATCATTGTGTTACCTAGAAGAAGTATCCTAATTGAAGAGTATTTCTTCCTCATCTATGAATTCTCTCGTCCTTAATGTATTATGCTCTCTTCTTTCTATCTAAGTGCTCTCTTCCAACTTGTTTTCCTCTTGGAAATTACTCTTGATAGTTTCCTCCATCTTACCATTGGTATCCTTACCTTCCTCTTGTAACATTTTTGTGGATGCCATACCCATTTGTTTGTGGTATATTATACTTGGTCGGAAGAACTTTGAACTTTGTGGAATATTAGTGTTGGTTAGAATGAATTTGTGATTTGAGAAAAATGGTGTAGATCTAA
>JAIUZE010016331.1:0-10375 GCA_022085475.1 Heliosperma pusillum | reverse complement strand
AATTTCACTAAAAAGTATCCGTAAAATATTTTTACTAGAAAAATAGGGTACATTTGCGGGTGTTACAATGTTCCATTTGATTGTATACATTTTCTATTTTTATACATCTTTAATTGAAATAATGACTATACTACCCTCATATTTTTGGACCCCCTCATGAATAATTTTGACTATCTCTCCCTCTTTCCTTAAACTCTTTGTCTCTTTCCAGTCACCGACTTTTGGTAAATCCACCGCTGACCCATATCCCCCATTGTCGAAGCAAACCACTATACCACCATGGTAGTTGGATAATGAACGTTATCAACCACCTTCTTTTCCGACCAATGTTCACTACCCAACGACACTCCCAACGCCATCTCACATCCAGACTACCATCAACGCACTCGACACACATACAAACCACCGTCAAATGTGGTGTTGAAGGCAGGGTAAGGTGGTGTTGAAGGCGGAGTAGGGATGTGGTGTTGAAGGCTCGATGTGGGGTTAGGGTGGTGTTGTAGGTGGAGCCGTAGAGCTATGGTGATAGACTGATGGTTGGGAGTTGGGGACTTTGGTAACTGTGATGGAGGGAGAAAAAGAATTCGTGGTGTGTCCTTGGCAGAGAATTGGTAATTTCATTCGAGGGGTATAATTGTAATCTTGTAGTTTAATGCCTTGTCTACCCCACATGTTTTGCCTTTCTTAAAAAACCGTGTAAAAAGCAAATGTATACAACTAAATGAAATGGAGGAAGTAGTAGAACCCATGAATCCCAATTTCGTAAGGAAGTAGGTTCTGCTCACTGAGGTGCTAAACTTATTACGTTGGGTAAGTGGGGCAATAAATCGTTATTGCATCGAAATTTGGTTGAACTCAACGGAATGATTAGGGTCTGTGGCCCATGTGTTCCGGGCTAAAGATGACAATAAAGTATTTCATCGACCAAGAATTCTAATTGTAGAATCGGTTAAAGAGTTAACCCACCAAGTAATATTAATAAAAGTTCGTGGAGTCCGTGGCTCACATAAACCCGACTTAATATAGGATTTGGGCCTTGGAATCATTTATGTAATTGGGTAGAGGTCATTATATAAATGTTAAACTTGTTTAAAATGTTTACAAGTATTTTAAAACGATAAATGTTGATGTTTCTTTCATCTCATATTTTGTAGTAAATACTTGTTTTATTCGCAATTTCGGCAAACGATAACGAGGTTCGACCTCCCGCACCACAACTCACCATTGTATCATGGCTTAGATCCTTTATGGATCAATGCAAATTCGAAAAGAATTGTTCTAATTTCGCGAATTGGAATGGGCAACTTTGCCTCGCCATCAAAGGTGATGGTAAGCTTCTTTGCCTCACCAAGGTTTCTCCCAACGCTCCTAAATGCAAGGTCAACTAACGCTTTAAAGGTGACCTATGAGACCTACCAAAAAGAATCGGCCACAATCAAGAATGTCTTGATCTTCTCTATAGATGTCGAGCTTCAAAGGAATGTCATAAAGATGAATTCCACATAAGAGATCTACACTAAACTCGTGACCATGTTTTCACGAGCTCTTAGGATCATTCAATATGAAGTTGCTTCTTAGTTTTTTGACCTTAAACATGAAGGATGGTCAATATGTTTGCTCACACGTACTCAAATGATTGAGCATGTCGAGATACTCAAGAAGTAAGGAATAACGATTCCTGATCAACTTGTGATTGACCGAATACTCCACTCCCTAAACCGTATCAAAGGGTTTGTTAATTTTAGGGTGATCTTCAACATGCAAATCGTCACCACGACTCTACATGAGTTGCACAAAATGGTTGTAAAAATTGAGCGTGATATGGGTTACCATGCTAGCACTAGCAAAGATGTTTTGAACATCAAATGACAAAAGAAAAGGGAAGTTCAAGAAGAGTGGACACAAAGGTAACAAGCCCACACCTTCTAAGGACAAAGAAAGGCTATTGGGAATAGTTCTTCTAAGTCTAAGAAGGGTGCTGCCTCCAAAGACAAGTGCCATTATTGTAATGGTATAAGCCATTGGAAACGTATTTGCCCCATATATTTGGGTAAATATTAAGACTGGACGAGTTCTTCCAGTAGATAATAATTCTCACGGATGGTTATGTTATTGATATTAATCTCAACTTTGGTATTTTGATACAAGTTTTAGTTCTCAACCTCCTAAATCGGATTTAGGGCATGAGAAAAAGACAAGGCAAAGCAAGCTAAAGGGGATCTACGAGACGAGGGAGCTAAGGTAGCGACCACATAAAGAAGACCTATGGATTGACTTTGCGGTATCTTGTTATTTGTCTTCCTAGTTATTGTATTTTGAATGTCGTTTTAGAACTTTTTGATTTCCGTGTAAGACGTGGAAACTGGTTTTATTTCAATTTTGAAAGACAATTGTTGTACTTTATAATGATAATTTGGTTTTCAACCCAAGTCATTATTTTTGTGGAATTTATGTTCTAAACTTTTCATTATACAAAGTTAATATCTTAAACATAAAGTATTGTGACAAATTGATCATATGAGAAAATATTAATGATTTGATCATTATAATCACCTAAGTTATGAATTGGATTCTCACTTATGGACTTGCGACTGAGTATCACAAATTATTTGAAATAAGAAAGATCAATTGCAGAGTCCAAATCGAGTTAATGAACTCGCACTTGGGGAAATATAATCCATATACTGTGGGAAATATCGGTATACTCCCCTTTTAATTTTTCGGATTATAATGAAATTATAACTATATGAATTTCTAGTCATAAATGAAATTGCATAATTATAAACAAGAGATTAAGAAATAACCTTCGGTCCTAGTAAAAGGCCTAAGAACAAATACCAAAGTAGGTATTCTCCTAATCGTTGCACCCAAGATGGTTCAAGAAATGCCTTCGTCGTGCTAGAACGAATACCCAAAATTACTACTAATTTTGTGTGTATATTGATGATGAATATGAAGATCAATGAGAGAAGTAAAATAAGAATTTTTCTCCTCTTTTTCTTTGTGTGTGCCGTGAGAATAAGAGAGTGATTAGGGTTTTATTTTTTTTTTCTTTTTATCTCACATGTGCCGTGAGATTCAAGAGGAAAGCTTGAAAAATCAAAACCCTAGTTTCCTTATTTATCTCAACCTATATTAGGTAGTTAGCCTATAATTTAATATGTATATTATGCAATATGTATCCTAATTATTACTAGTAATGGACCGTCACATAAACCAAGTAATGCCGGACCAATACACCATAATAATATCGTGTAATACATATCCGCCAACTTAAATATAACAGTTTACATTTAGTTTAGACCAACATTATATACATTGATTAAATATAACATTTTATATTCAATCACCAGCTAACATTATTTAATCGTTATTAAATAATCGTATCATCATCACATTTGACTAAGCTTTTAGTCAAATAAATCGACTAACCTTTTTGTCATTTAATAAGGCATCAATATGATTATTTTCTCAAATAACCACATCTCTCAAACACATCCTTTAGGTGTGACTTTTAGGGATCAGTTGATCACCGCCATCTGTATGATAATAACGTCAAACTTATCTAGCAAGCCAACCGTTATCGATAAACGTTAATCAACTGATTATAATACAAAGTATACCCTGTGAACCTTAGCTGTTATCACACTAACTGTGGAGGACACTAGCTCCAACAATCTCCCACTTGTCCTTACAAGTGTATGTGCGATAACCGATTATCATATCCTTAAATTTCTCCCACTCAATCTAAAACAATTTGCAAAGTCCGCATTCACAAAGGTCGTATTTTACAAGTGATCATTATCAAGAGTGGTTTTCCCGACTAGAGAGTAACTCAACTGATAAACGAATCATTATTCGAGCATGGCCATGCATTTCAGTTACTACTCCTCGAGTGGCCCTGAGAAATAACAAAACCTGATAAAGGGTTGGATATTTTTCCTCAACTCGAATCCTGCAGATGTAAGCACAGTATGAAATGACCCAGTAAAAATCTGCTTGGCCTCCTATTACGGTCGACCGTGAGAAAGAAACCAAAGTCACCCAAAAACTGCCTTAATCTCAAGAGACAGTCGATAGTCAAAAGAATCGACTCTAGGAACACTATGGACGTCCAAGCCACGACCTGGCACCGAATGTTGTTAAACATTTATGACTCCATAACGTCGTCACGAATTACAATGTCCTACGAGGTATCCTTATAACTCGTATTTGTGATCGATCAGTCAACAGTTTGACTTATGGCTCGTTGAACCCACCATCAATCGACTTAACAATATAATAGCCAGAGTTATCAGCTGATGTAGGCGATTACGGACCAAAACACATATAATGTTATTCAGTTCACTTTGTGGTGTTCAATGTTGTCCATACAATCCACATGAAAAACAAAATATGAAAACAATACGATGAAGTTATTATTAGTATATGAAAAAGATGTATCTAATTCATACAAATAGCTAATATAACTCAGGAACACGTTTAATTCCCATGGAAGTAACGTGTCCTACATGCTTATCATATCTTAACGGTTTAGTGAGAGGATCTGCTATGTTATCATCCGTAGCAATCTTGTCTATCACTATCTCCTTTTGCTCCATGTAATCTCTGATCATGTGAGCCTTCTGAAGTACATGTCTAGATTTGTTGCTAGACTTAGGCTCCTTAGCCTGGAAGATGGCACCTCTATTATCACAATAGATGGTGATCGGGTCATTCGAACTAGGAACTATGGCAAGTCCTTGTAAGAATTGACGCATCCATATAGCTTCCTTGGCAGCCTCTGAAGCGGCATAGTACTCGGACTCAGTCGTAGAATCTGCTATAACACTCTGCTTGGAGCTTTTCCAGCTGACCGCAGCGCCATTAAGAGTAAATACGAATCCAGACTGAGATTTTGAGTCATCCCGATCCGTTTGGAAGCTAGCATCTGCGTAACCGGTTGCGCAAAGCTCAGTCTCTCCTCCATAAGTGAATACCCAATCCTTAGTCCTCCGTAGGTACTTAAGGATATTTTTAACAGCCATCCAGTGTGTTTCACCTGGATTGCCTTTGTACCGACTGGTCATACTCAAAGCATATGCCACGTCTGGACGGGTGCATATCATGGCATACATGATCGATCCTATAGCTGATGCATAAGGAATTCGACTCATGCGCTCGACCTCTTCAGATGTCTTGGGTGCCTGAGCTTTACTCAAATGCATCCCAGACGTCATTGGAAGATCCCCCTTCTTGGAGTTGGTCATGCTGAACCTTTCAAGAATCTTATCTATATAAGACTCCTGACTGAGTGATAACATCCGTCGTGATCTATCTCTGTAGATACGGATTCCCAATATGCGCTGTGCCTCGCCCAGATCTTTCATCTGGAAATGGTTCTTTAACCATACCTTAACCGAAGATAAGAGAGGAATATTATTCCCTATCAAGAGTATGTCATCGACATACAATATCAAGAAAACGATTTTACTCCCACTCGACTTGACATATAAGCATGGTTCCTCAACTGATCGAGTGAAACCATTTGCTTTTATGACCTGGTCGAAACGATGATTCCAACTCTGAGAAGCTTGCTTAAGTCCATAAATGGAACGCTTAAGCTTGCACACTTTCTTAGGATTTTTATGGTCAATGAAACCTTCGGGTTGTACCATGTACAACTCCTCCTCCAAATAACCGTTTAAGAAGGTGGTTTTCACGACCATCTGCAAAATTTCATAGTCATGAAAAGCGGCAATCGCTAAGATTATCCGAATGGAACGCAACATGACTACGAGTGCAAAAATTTCATCATAGTGCAATCCTTGCACTTGAGTGAAACCTTTTGCCACTAGTCGTGCCTTATAGGTGTCTGGTTGTCCCCCTACGGAATGATTTATCTTGTAAAGCCATTTGCACTGAAGAGGCCGAACCTTATCAGGCAAATCAACCAGATCCCATACGTCATTCTCATACATATAGTCCATCTCGGATTGCATGGCCTCAAGCCATAGCTTTGAGTCGGAACAGGTCATGGCTCCTTTATAGGTAGCGGGTTCGTTACTCTCTAGGAGCAAAACATCGTCTCTATCGTTCTCCTCGACCATACCAATGTATCTGTCTGGAGGTATGGAGACTCTACCCGACCTTCTATGTTCCTTAGGAATATTAACCGCAGCAGAAGATGAAGGAACATCTTCCTCCATCTGTTGCTTGGTTGTTGGTTCTTGAATCTCCGACAAATTGAAGGTTCTATCACTCGTCTCGTTCTCGAGAAATTCTTTCTCTAGAAACTTCGCACTAGCCGCAACAAAAACACGTTGTTCGGTAGGCGAATAAAAGTAATGACCAAACATTCCTTTTGGATAACCAATAAAGTATGTCTTGACCAATCGCGGGCCGAGCTTATCCTCGTGTGTCCACTTGACATAAGTGCAGCAGGAGCTCACCCAAGGGGCCTTGATGATCAAGCCACAAACAAGGCAAGCCTAACCCCAATGACCCCTCAGATGGAAGCTAGAGTTACAAGGTCCAAACAACAAGCTATGACAAGCCAAGACCAAGCCATGCCAAACTACAACAGTGAGGGAGACAGTCCAAGACTCAACAACCCATGCCAAGCCCCAACACAACCCACATTACCCACACAAGACAGAAACAAAACCCTTCAGTCTCAGACAGACCAATTCACAAACCCTGTATCTAGGAGGTACACCAGAGCATCCCAACCACCTCCACCATGGCCTACCATCAAGCCAACCCACTAAGCTACAAGTTTGTCCAGGACAAATCCTTTTGAAGTCTAGTAAAAACCCATGAAACAGACACCCCAAGTTAGAGTCCAGCAAACCCATTAAAAACAGAGAAAGTACAAAGCAGTTTGTGGTTTCCTTTTGTTTAAGTCAACTTGTCCTCGTCCAAGGCAGGTCTTATCTATGTTCTAATAAAGAGTAGGGAGTCCCAAGGAGCAGCAACACATCCAGGCAAAGCAACAAGGCAACAAGAACAACAGATTTCCATTTCAGGAAAACTCCAAAACTGCTTTATTTGCTTTTTGTTCAGTCTGTTTTTGTGTCTTGTGTCTGTTCTTTATAGTTGTTGAGCTCGTCCTATTATGAGGCTCTTAATTAGTGTCAGTAGTAGTAGTTTGAATCCTAAGTTGGCCCTTGGATGATCTGTGCATCCAATGGCTCACAAGTTATCAGCCCCTCTATATAAAGAGGTCTTGTATGTTTGTTTGAGCAGACTTTTATGAATGAATGAATTAAACTTTGAGAAATCACTCAATGTTATCAAACTTGTGCTAAGAGCTGTAGTTTGAAGCAAGCCTGATACATCTCCAAGGTGTTTGATCAGTGCCTGGTATTGTGAGTCAAGTTATACCTGTGCTTTGCTGTGGTTAACTTACTTGCTGTTGAGTTTAGTTTAGAGTGTTTGTGCTTTGCTGTAATACTTGAAAACTATCTCTAAATCCAGGCTTTGAGTCCTTTTCTCTTGTGCCTTGCTGTAGAGGATTGTCTCTAAGTCATATCCCCTGAGTCTTTCAGTTAAACAACTCAATATCCCTAAAACAATATCCCTTGTCACTTGTTTTGTTCTCAGTTTGAATCAAGTTCATCAAGCTTACTTAAAACTTGTGAACCTTAGTAGTTTACACTCCAATAAGCCTCGCAGCCCCAAACCCGAATAAAGGACAAGTTCGGGACTGTTCCCTTCCACATTTCAAATGGAGTCTTGTCAACAGCTTTAGACGGACTTCGGTTAAGTATAAGAGCAGCGGACAAAAGAGCATAGCCCCACAATGAATCAGGCACTACCGTGTGACTCATCATGGATCGAACCATATCAAGTAATGTTCGATTTCTCCGTTCGGACACACCATTTAATTGAGTTGTTCCAGGTGGAGTTAACTGTAGTACTACACTACAGTTTTTAAGGTGTTGATCAAACTCATTCGAAATATATTCGCCACCACGATCTGAACGTAGTGCCTTAATCTTTCTACCCAGCTGGTTTTCAACCTTATTCTGGTATTCCTTGAACTTATCAAAGGACTCACTTTTGTGCTTCATTAAGTAGACATATCCATATCTACTCAAATCGTCCGTGAAAGTGATAAAATATCTATAGCCATCTCTAGCGTTGATTGACATAGGTCCACACACATCAGTATGTATGAGTCCTAATAGGCCAGCAGCGCGCATTCCAACACCTTTGAAGGAAATTCGAGTCATTTTGCCTATGAGACATGATTCACACGTGCCAAATGATGCATAGCCAAATTGGGAGATAGTCCCATTGTCAATGAGCTTCTTCACGCGTTTTCATTTATGTGTCCCATACGGCAATGCCATAAATAGGTTTGATCTTTGTCACCAACCTTTACCTTTTTATTACTCACATGCAATATATCTGTGGTTTGATCTAAATATAAATCCCATTCATGAAAATAACTCAAATCCACTCGGGAGTTGGATTACATATGTTCCCACTGAAATGGCAGCTACTCTTGCTCCATTCCCCACTCGCAGGTCCACATCACCCTTTTCTAAAGTTCTGATGTTTCTTAGGCCCTGCAAATGATTACACAGATGAGAACCACAACCAGTATCAAGTACCCAAGTTCCGAAACTTGCATGGTTAATCTCAATCATATGAATAAAAGAAGACATACCAACAGAAGTGACGCGGCCTGCTTTTACGTCTTCAGCATACACGGGACAGTTCCGCCTCCAATGCCCAGTCTTGTGGCAATGGTGGCACTCCATGTTTTCTTTGCTCTTTGTCTTGCCTTGTGAGCTACTGCTAGTCTCACCAAGCCCACTCTTGCCCTTTCCTGGCTTCTTGAACTTCGGCTTCCCTACAGCTAGGTCGGCCTGAGCCTTGCCCTTACCCTTACCCTTGTTTGCAATCATGAGAACGTCCTGCTTCAGGCTCCCACTCAATTCCAGATCCTTCTCAGTCTGTATGAGAAGTGAGTGTAGCTGATGAGGATTTCTCTTCAAATCATTCATATAGTAATTTGCCCTGAATTGGGCAAAACCATCATGAAGTGAATGAAGCATGCGGTCAATGACCACGCTCTCTTTGATTTTGCAATCAAGTGCCTCCAGTGTTTCGAGATTCTCGATCATATCGAGAATGTGTGGGCTAACCGGTTGGCCCTTCTGGAGTTTCGCTTCAAAGAAGCGAGTGGTAAGCTCATACATAACGATCTGCGGTGCTTTTGAGAACTCATTAGTGAGCGTGGTGAAAATCTTGTTTGCAACTTGGGCAATGAATCGTCTTTGCAAATTGGATTCCATTGAAAAGAGTACATTCTTTATCGCACCCGCCTCCATTACGAAATCACTATAAGCAAGTGATTAATTTGCTCCTACATTGGGGTCTGGGTTAGGCGGTAGTGGCTCAGCCAAGTACTTGAGCTTACCGTCAGGTATGGCAGCATTCCGTAATGAAGCCTCCCAGTCCGCAAAGTTGGACCCGTTATTCTTCAGCCGCGTGTACTGATTCATATTGTCCATGAACATCTTAAGCCAGGATTCGCGTGCGAGCGTGACACTTGGCATAGGGGCATCAACATGTCCAGCCATTTGTTATAACAGTTTTATCGATATAAATGAATGCTACACTGCGAAAAGGAGATAAAACATAATAAGCATTTTCATCGTTTTAATAAAGTCTAATGCAAAACCGATTAATGCGAAGACTCTTGCATTTATACAATTGACCTCCCTCAAGTATTATATAAATGATCCCAAGACTCAATTTCTGTAAATTGATAAGCCAACCTTTTGGCTAATTCTACTTTTAGAATTCCTGGTCGATAAATTTCTGTAAATTCTATCTTTAGTCCATCATAATCACGAGATATTACTCGGACTATAATGTTGAGGTAAAATAGGTCAACACATATTACTTACCCAACGTAGAAGGGATCATATGGAGAGTAAGGTCCTATATGCCTACCGACGAAGAAGGGAGTCATAACAGTTTTCCCTATAAAGACTAATCTCAATTTTGGATTTTAGAGGAAGGTCCATCAGCTTTAATTTTATTCATTTAAGTGAACGAATGATCTAGCATTTGGAGAATGAATAATTTAAGATGATAGCTTTTAGAATATTGAGTGACATCTGGATGTCCATGATAATTAACATACAATCTATATGAGTCAATTTTCATGCAATTAAGAAGTAGTAGGTGGTTTGGTTTAGGCGGAAAATGATGCAATAACTATCATGCAAAGGAAAAACAATAAGAACGGAAAAATGAAAAACAAAGTACAAAGTCCTAGTGTGGCCTATCCTATCAAAATAGAACAAAAATACACTTTGGAATCCATCCTAATGGACCCTAGAAGCTTGACTTGATGTTCTATCTTGGTCCATGT
>JAIUZE010016328.1:0-46575 GCA_022085475.1 Heliosperma pusillum | reverse complement strand
ATTCCAAATACGAACGCGGAATTTCAAAATACGACTCGAAACAATAAATTCTATTTTAAAAACTTAAGTCTGCTGAAAAGTGTTAGTAAATATTTTTACTAGAAAAATTGGGTACTTTTCGGGTTGTTACATATAAGGTATTGCTGAAACAATTTTATGGTGAACATTTGTATAATTGTTACATACAAAGTGCTAATTAATTAGCACATAGAACATGGTCCTTAAATTCAGGACTGAAAAAGCTCTTTTTGACTGACTTTCAACCACAGAGCGCCACATAGGCTATGTGGTTGTTGCTTTAATAAGTAAAGATAATCCTTAAAAAAAATGAGGTTAAAAATAACACTATGTTATGGACTTCACTAGTCCACCACAATAACATATTCTCCCCCCATCTTATTAAATAAATCTCATTTAAGACGGATATATAAGTTAAAACGGGTCAAGCAATATGTCATTTGTATGGATAAGACAAAAATGATTTGTCTAAGGAATGACAAGATTTTTGTCATATCTATACAAATGGGTCATTATTTGACCCGTTTAAAGCCTTAAAACGAATAATTTTGTCTGAAATGAGAATTTGTGCATCTCATTAGTAGAGAGATTCATGAGGTACGCTGTACGTAGTAGTAGTACGTTGTCTACTAGAAAGTACTAGTCTTAAACCCGTGCAAATAGTCGTACAAGCAGTCTATCTCAAAAATGGTAATTAAAATTCTTTACTTTGTACACTTGTGAAATTCAACTCATTAAGTTTACATTTAAGTGATTAGGCATGTCCCTTTAAGTTATGAAAAAGGTGAAATTAAGCCTCTGGCCAAATATCGCGAGAATTCATGATCTCGTAAAATAAAATAAAATCGATATTTTTATAGTTTGTAAGTAAATTATTTTGAAATGCTGAAAGAAAAAAAAAATTGAATATTATTTCAGCATGTTATTATATTTATACATCTTTTTAAAAGAAATAAAATTGTCATGAAATTTTATTATTCTGAATTTTGATTTTATCTCAACCATCTAATAAAATATTTTACAATTCTTAGATTTTTTTTCCAAAAAAAATTGTTTAAAGGTGGAAAATATTTATTTACAAAAAGCCTGTTGGAAAATATTAATGTGGTTTAAGAATTAAATTATAAAGTTTGTTATAATATGTAGAGAATGTGATAGAATTGTATCTATTTCACATTAGTACGATGAAGTATATATACACAAATGTGAGTAGAGGTTATGTCATGGGAAAATAAAAGGACTAGTCTAGATACATCCATCATTCAAAGACATTTAAAGGCATCCTTAATACATGTGACTTATGGGCATCCACAATAAGTTTTCACAACACTTCCCCTTGGATGTCAATTCCCGAAAAAGATGCTTCGATGAAAACCTTCCTAGAAAAACCTCGTGGGAAAAACACTAGTGAAGGAAAAAGTACGATGATCTCCTAACACGCATAATAAGTTGCCTCGTTAAAACCTTTCCATGAAAAACCAGTGGAACAAAACCGCCATGGATAAGGAAAATGAGTACAACTCGTGTTACTCTCCCTGATGATTATATAACTTGATATATCTTGAAATCCATACTCTGATGTAACATTGATCGTTGAAATGGAAACATCGTAGTTGATAAATTTGATATCTTTCAATCTATAGAAATTCTTGGTAATTCCAATATAAGGAGTATTATTTCTTCAAAACTCGCAATTTGGGTATAGATATTCTTGATGACTTTCGAGCCTTCATCTCAAATATTATAATCACACTTGTAATATAAATTCTTCTCAAATAATGACATAATATTATATGTCTAGAATAATTGTCATTTTAACAATAATCATGATGATCATGACTATAACGTATTAACGTGCCAAAATACTACCTCATTAAAAACCTTGCAAGGAAAAACCCATTGGGATAAAAACCTCGTCATTTGCTTATCCATTACAATCATGAACTCGATATACGATTATATGAGCATACACTTTGTATTTCCTACTCACATTATATCCATCACGAGATCAAACCGATTTTAACTTTAAAACCCAAATACACTTAAATACCTTGTGATTAATATCACTAACAATATCTGAGTAAAGAAACAAGATCATATCCATGACCCATGGGTCTTGTAAACTAAGATAGACAAAAAGGCAACCACTCAAAATAGATGACATGTTGAGAAGGAAAAAAAATGAAAATTAGAAGAAAATAAGGGCATAAGTCTTGGGCCTTGTTATTACAGTTGGTCTCTCTTGTGACGGTCACAAGTAGACCTGGCAAATGGGTCAAACGGGTCGGGTTTGGGTCGGGTCAGTTTGGGTCGGGTCATTTCGGGTTTGCTTAATCTTTCGGGTCGGGTCAGGTTGGGTCGGGTCAGGTTGGGTCAGGTCGCGTTCGGGTTTGGGTCAGTTTCGGGTTTGGGTCACTTCGGGTTTGGGCCATTTCGGGTTTGGATCATTTTGTGTCAGGTCATTTCAAATTCATATCCGATTTATTTAGGCCATTTTCGGGTCAAAATGATCAAGTTAGTTTTCGAGTTAAGCCCAGCGTCAAGCCAACCTCGCACGGGCCAGCTTGGACCAAGCCGAGCTTGAGCAACATATGAGCCGTCTCGTCTCATTATCACCCCTAATCACAAGAAATTGGGTCATTTAGGATCATTTCTAATCGGGTTGTCTGTGGGTCGGTGGTTTTGTGTCGGGTTATTTTGGGTCGGGTCTCTTTCGGGTCAGTCAAGGTTCGGGTCGGGTCTGGGTCGGGTCGGGTCAATTCGGGTTTCGGGTCATTCCCGGGTCATGCAATTCCGGGTCGCTTTCGGGTCTCGGGTCAGCCTTATCGGGTCGGGTTATTCGGGTCGGGTCAGTTTTACCAGGTCTAGTCACAAGCTTGTGACGGACTAAATGTGACCATTTTATGATAAAAAGTAATCATTCATAAAATGTTACCAGTCATATAATGGTTACATTTTCCATAAAAATGGTCACATTTGCTCCGTCACAAGCTTGTGACGAAAAGTGTCCGTCACAAATGAGAATTTGTGTTGTTATTATTGGTATGTCAATAATCGACTGTTGTTTTTCCCCAAGATTATTCCGTGGAAATGAACAATGATTTTCAAATGCATATTTCAATTTTTCAATTCAATAAAATTGCTTACCTTACATCATTATCATGATAGAACCATAAAATGAAATACTTCAAACTGAAATAAAACACAAATTCTTATAATTTGTGACGGTCACTATCCGTCACAAGCAAGACTAATTGGAAATAAAAAGCTCATACTGCACTATACAGTATGTAATCCTATCTACAAGGCTGCCTACATACTCATTCACCTTTGTTTGATATCAATTTTAATATCGTCCGAAGCTGGATGTGCAGTGACAGAGATTTGACCGACCACCCTGTTCAAGCCTGGTGTTTGTCGCTCCGTTAGTGGACTTGAGGAGCCTAGTGTGACTGGTTTGCTTGAAATTCCTGATTGCACATTAGCCGTTGTGTCGCCATATGCTTGGGTCATGGGCTCGTTTGAGCTTTGTGATTGCACATTAGCGGCTATGTTGTGAGAGGCATGGGTTGCGGGTATGTTTGAGCTTCCTGATTGCACTGTACCCATTAAGTCGATGTCGTTGGAGGCTTGACTCAGGGGCGTGTTTGAGCTCCGTGGGGGCTGCTGTAAAGTACTCACAGTTGCAATGGACGGGGATTGCACTGACTGCGTCCACGCATCCCCTGATACCTTCTTACGCCGAGTAAAGATCTTGCGAAATTGCTTCTTAAATCGAAACGAGTAGGTCAACAGCCAAAAAATGCAGGCCATAAATAAGGTCAAGGAGCATAAGACAATTATAAATATGGCATCCCCCATGGTTTTGGGGGACATAATCGCGTAAGTACCGGTCATAAAGGCCATTATGGTCCCACCAAGGGACATCATTAGGAGGTATAAGCTCAGGTTAACATAGAAGAGGGAGGGATGAAGATCCCACATCATTGGGCCGAGCAATAAGAATAAGACCATTACAGAGCAGCACATGGCTATTGTGTTAGAGATGGAGAACGCGAGGAACGCTGCTTTTGTTGCTAACACCGGTGTTCCGTCTTTGCTGTCAGGCCCACCTGGTACAGCGAACCCTGCCGCAAAAGTGAGGGTGGTCACTAGGGCCGCCACCACTGACAAGGAGCTCTGCATACCTTGAAATGATATCTTTCGGAAAAGATGCTTGAGTTTTTTCACAGTTGTGTCTTGTTCTATTTCCCTGCACATCTTACCCTGTAGGCACCAAAGACCATAAGGTGATGATGGTTATATCATCGTAACAAAAATACAATCTTTGCAGCATAAACAGTGCACTAAGGTATTTAATTTGCTCTATTATATTAATCAATTGGTCTCCCTTCAGATCGACATGCCATTTCGTTGAAACAATAAGACGGGGTTTACAGACATTTTACAGCAAAATGTTATCACTTTTGTTAAATAAGCTAAGTTATTTTAAGCTGTAATACTAGCTGGACCACTGTGGTTATATTTGACCATAACATAGTCACAAAACCATGTTTTATTGTTCACACGGAATTGTCTGAAACAAGAATTTGTGTATATTTCTATTAGCTCAAATTCTCATGTTTGGGATCAAGCCTATGTCTAAAAACGTCTTAATTATTGATGGGTATGGAATCAATAACGAGCACAGCGACAACTATATGTCGGAAACTTCTAGACGAGTTCTAGTCGAGAAAAAAGGCAACACATAGTAAAGGAAGAGGATAGTATATGAATCACGTAGCATTATTTATTTTATGATAATTAGCTCTAATTATTAAGTCAACAATTTCAGGGATGTATATAAGGATATTACATACCCAGGTGGTCGAAAGTTTGCATCTTTTCTCAAGTAAATCAAGGGCTGTTGTATCGTTGTAATCCTTGATGCTGACTTCAATGCCTTTAATTTCCAACAAGGCCTTAGTCAGTTTAATGTCGTCACGTTGTATAGCCCGATGCAATGGTGTTGCTCCGTCACTATCAATCTCATTCTTGAGCTGCTCAAACACCGGCATCTTTAACAAGTCAACATACTGTTCGGAATGCAGAAGTTTTATATGATGAAGAGGTGTTTGCTTCTTGTCTCTACAAAGTTGGATGAAATCTTGATGACCGCGTAAGTTAATAAAGATGAGTAGAGTGGATAAGTGGCCCTTCTCGCATGCTACTCGCCAAGCTGGTGCAGACTCCGTAAATAAGTTCCTATCGCATTCCAAAGCCATTCTGACAAGCCAATTTTCGCCTCTTTCCGCGCCTTCTTTCAGGATTGTATTTGTATCCTTTTGAGTTTCCCCCTGAAATCTAGGAAGTACTTCTAAAAGCTTTTCGAATTCATCTGATTTTATCATTTTTTGCTTCACTGGCAAGTCAAAAAAAAAATCAAACCGTAAGCTCAATTATTGTCCCAACGTAGTCACCACGGGTCACTCATGACGAGGTATCTAATCTCTTTAAGCAGTGGCGTAGCCACCTTATCCTTGTGGGGGTCTCGCTCTTGAGACCCCCCCACAACTTTTCAGGCAAATGACGCTTTTCATTGTAAAATTATGTTTAATGTCAAGTAATAAAACGGGAAAAAAGTCCAACGAAATTAAAATGACCCATGGCTCAGCTACCTGGATATTTCGCAGTTATGTGATCGGCCATCTTGCGAACACCAGGACTTCTGATTCCTGCACCATGGAGACGAATTCCCAAATTACCTAATCCATGACTTATTACTCTTTCGAGTATCATCTTGGCCGATGATAGACAACCATTACCCATGGCAACAGGTAAGCATTTGATGTATACGGGAATAAGGCTGTAGTTCTCTACTAATGGAAAGGTTTCCATGGACAACATCACTCCACAATCATCATGTTTTTTTTGCAAGGCAAGAACTAAAGGTATGTCTTTTTTAAGATTCTCCATGTACAGTGGATTTACACCCATGAGATCATATCCAGGCTCAAACAGATCGTCCAGACCATCACAATCTTCGGCCTCATCTTGAAAGGCAGACTTGAAACCTTGGATTAGAAGTTTTGAAATTTCTATGTCCCCCTTTCTTGCAGCGATATGAAGAGGTGTGTCACCATCTTCGTTCATGTGCCAAATCAGTCTTCTGCATGCCTTGGTCCATGGTACTCTTGGCCAATAAGGGATGCTGCATTTGGTGCCTTTTTCTTGTGTAAGCATCAATCTAACTAACCAAGTAGCTCCATCTTCGACAGCATGATCAAGCATCGTCTTACCAGACGAAGACACCTTCCTGATGAGCTCGTGATGCTTTTCAAGTAGGAGTCTCGACACTTGCTCTGCATTGTGTTATTTCAATGACATGAATGGTAGTGTCACTACAAGAATTAAGTGTTCGGGTGACTGAAATCAGTCGCAAAAATGAAATTGGTGACTGAAAACAGTCGATAGGTCTTGGTCGCAACGTATGGTCACCTTTTTAGACACAAGCGACCGATTTTAGTCGCCAAATTAACGACCACACTTTTAGTCGCTAATTGGCGACTATAGGCCTCAGTGGTTACCAAAATTGGCCAAATTGGCAACCACTTAGGCCTACAGTCGCCAATTTGAGCGACTACATGCAGTCACCATGTAGTCGCCAATGCCATTTTTGGATTAGAAGGTTGGCGACTGAATTGTAGTCGCCAAATTTACATGTTTAATGTCTTGTATATCTTGTTTCATTGTGTCACGACACGATTGACAGTTTCTATTAAGAAAATAAATTATATTTCCCATTGTTTGAGGATGACAATGCCTCATATCCCGACTAATACTATCCCCACATTCCATTGTCACTAACTATTAAATCAAACAAGATGGAGTTAACTTCTTACCGTTGCATTTGGAGGCATAGTGCAGAGGAGTCTCACCGTTCTGGCCACTCAACGCGTAAGGAAGATCCGATGTGAGTATTTGCTTCACTAACAGCGAGAATCCTCTTTGCATACCAATAAAGACGATGCTTCGATTGTCTTTGTCCAAAATCAGAGTGCTACACTGGTCTACTGATGGGTACTTAGATTTACCCAAAGTCCTTAACAAATGTTCATCCTGTGAAACTAAATACCTTGCTATGTTTTCCTGCGTCGTCATATCTTTCCCCAAGCTACAGCTAAGTGGACTGTCTTCATCAGAATTCTTTGCTAACCAAGGCGGTGTTTCCTGTTACAGAAATACAATGTTAGTTTATTGATCATGATTCGAGAAAATCGGCCACCAGTCATTCGTTGATGATGGCCCAAATCAAATCCGATTGACCAAATATGACCGACTCCATCTTAACCTGATCATGTAATAGGTCGGGTCGTGTTAAGGCTAGAATATGAGTAAACATTACAGGCTCACAAACACGATTGTTTATGTAAATTGGGTGACTAAGATGATTACTAGTACTAGTACTAAAGCGTGTACATTAATAATCAGCTAGTCTTGCTTAAGACAGAGGTATCTATTTTAAGTTTAAGACGGGTCATTGATAATCAACTAGTTTTGCTCTTCCCAATTTTCTGTTTTTGTCTTATCTAACTCACATGGATATATCTGATTTGTCTTAAGCAAAAAATTTCCATTGATAATATATAATAATGAATGACTTCATAAAGGTCTAAAACAAGCCTTAGCATGTGTGATACTGAAATACTCCTTCCGTGTTATTCATTTGCTTACTTTTTTTTTGTAAGGAGTATCTTAATCAAAGTACATAAGTGATGGTGACGAAGAGAGCATACCTGGTTATTCCCAACAGCAGAAACGGCTCGGGTATAGGCATTGACTAGCAATTTGAGGGTGAAGATATTCCCTTGTCGGGCAGCGCAGTGAATCGGGTTGTCACCATTTTTGCACTGTTTTCGACAGATTAAATCAATGACCAATTTAGGATGTGAGCTTAAAATCTTCAATGCTTTTAACAAGAAGGTGTAACGATCATGTTCAACCGCTGCATGGAGTATGTTCCGCGGTCCACTTTTGCTGCCCAGGAAGCACGTCCTCGGATCTCCACTGTTATCCTCATAAATTTTCGTTAGACATGTTACATCTCCCCTGGTCGCTGCGCTAAGAAGACGACTCACCATCTTGCAATCAGGCTCTACTGAGTAGAGCTAATTATAGTGTGAGACAGTCTCACGCTTCAACTCTAAATAAATATACGGACGGGTTGTGGAAGGTTGAGATGTGATCCCGTAAGATTAAACTTAGGCAGCATAAATAAACATTGAATGCCATGCAAATAGCAGTTATAATTCATAAATAAAGACTTACTGTAGTCGTCAAGAAAATTACGTACGAGTAAAAAATTACGACTTGTACCGTAAAATATGCGTAGTCGTATAAACTAAGCGCAAATAAACGAAGTCTATTTCATGAAGTACTATTTAGACCTCGTTTACTAATAATTAAATCAAGGGTCAACTAAATTCAGTAAATTGTGCTCTGTTACACAGGATTACTGACTACTATAATATTGGATTAGGTGGAATCTTACTGCAACAATTAGTAACTCTACATCTCTATGAGAAGACTTTTTTTTCATTGGTTTTGATTTTATTTTGTTTTTTCATATACGGATTTTACTCTTTCACGTACGTATTTTACTCTATTACATATCACATACGTATTTTACTCTTTTACATACATATTTTTACAATAATATCCTTGTCATTTTTTTCCACCCTCATTCAATTGGTTTTTTTCTAACCATACTCCGATCGACCGATGTTTCAGGCGACAAGGCTCCGGCCGACCTCGACTTCCCCATTTTAAAAGATAGAATGATTACTGTATTTAAGCAATTGAACTTTTTGCTCTATGTGATAGTAACCAATCATCGTATCTCATTGCATCATGTCGCCAATGACCACCCAATACGAAGCTGGGCCTGACTTGAGTTCCGGCCTTTGCATCATTAGACCCATGTTATTAGTATGCTTTGTCATGACTCCTGAGCGAGAACGATCTTGTAATTCTCATTTGTGACGGGACAACCCGTCGCAAGCTTAAGACGGGTCAATTTTCTCTTATAAAGTGCAAGTGGGTGGAAAATGGAGCCCCCCACTTACACTATGTGAGAGAAAATTGACCCGTCTTAAGCTTGCAACTGGTCGCTCCGTCGCAAGCAAGACTTGATGTTGATATACGTCTTGCTTGTCACTTCTCATAGTCTTTCTTTCACTTATCGTCTTACTTGTTCCTTGGGAGAGGTTACAAGCTTGTAACGGCAATTATGACGGAATAGTGCCGTCACTAATGAAAATTTATCATTTATTTTTGTTTTACCCTTGAAAAAACTATCATTTTTCACTAACTCTTATAGATCCGTATTTCATCAGTAGTGTATTTATTAATACAGTAAGTCTCATTGAAGACGGTATATATCCGTCTTCAATGAAAACGGACCGGACTCCCTCTCACAAAGAGACAAGTGGGAGAACAAGTGGGGAACTAAATGAATCCCCACTTGTCCTCCCAATTGTCTCCTTGTGAGAGGGGATCCGACCCGTCTTTCTTTAATGAGAATTCGTGTTATTAATAATTCAGCATAAAACTAGTTTAGTAATAATTCATTAATTCAGCACAAGTCTTCCTTGTGACGGGGCAATCCGTCGCAAGCTTATGACGGTTCAAATTCCCCTCTGATGCGAATTCAGTACGTCTGCTTAGGAGAATATTTTACTGAACTAATGGCTTGGAATAAGATTAGCTCCTTATTCATATCTAGTGTTAATGTTTTGATAAATTACATAATAATAGCTAGTCCTTATGTCTATCATTATGCGACATAATAACTAGTTTTAATAGTTGTCTTTTAGCTTTTCATTTTGCTATATTGTAAGACTATATATAGCAAATCTAGTTTATTTTGTTTTGACACCACAAGATAAGAATAAAAGAAAAACTTTTGATTGTCGAGTTTCAATCAGTTCCTTGTTATTGTTTGACGCGTTTTCAAACACTAACCTGAAATGTAATCAATAGGTCTTGATTATAGTTCACCATTGTTCGAATTATAGGTCTAGTTCGAGCAAATATCCCATTGTTTTGAGTTCTTGACGGAATTCAAAGCAAATATCCCTTATTTTATTATTGTTCTTTATTCTTTTAAAACGCTTCCGCAAAAATTTTGTATCACCCTCATAAAGAGCAAGTCGCAACTGGCAAGGCAAATCAGAGGAATTTAACCCGTCGCAAGCTTGCGATGAATCGACCCGTCACAAATGAGAATTTGTGAAACTTTTATTACTTTTGCTTACCTTAGATCACTTGGTATACTATTTTTCACTCAAGAGCTACAAATGAGCAATTTTCTAAAAAAACGTTAATCAGACCCATTTTTTATCTGAAACACGTATAAACCCGTATTTTACAAACTCAAAATAGACCCGACTCGTATTTCACTCGAACCCAAAATGACCGAACCCGTAACCTGCCCGCTCGGCCTGTTTGACGGGTTTAGATATATAGTGAGGCTTAAGATGTACTAGCAATTGGATGAATGCATATGTAATCTAAACCCGATATACTACCATCCTAAAATACCCGAACGAGATTATAAAACAAGACAACATGAACTTGAAGTCTTGAACTCAAGTCTAAGGAGAATAATTCTGCTTGTCTATACAAATAAGAAAGTTTTTTGGTTCCTTTAGGAGGATCATAATTACGTCCTCTCTAAGCGAAAAAGGAGCTTTATTTTAATATTTTCCTTATATTTACTTTTACATTTATACCTTTTATAATGTAGATAAAGTTTCTTATTGGTTAGGGAGGACGGACTTATGATCCTCTCGGAAGACCGAAGAACGTTTCATACAAATAATGTGTGTTGATTAGATGATTAAGAGAGGAATTTTCTTGACCAAAAAAAGGGAGGAATTTTCTTCCCTTAGGACTTGGTTCTTACGGGGTATAATTTCTGTTGGTTGGCTGGCAATTTGTAAGTATTTGAAATGACGATTTTCTTTACAGCTACTAAAGTCCATATTAATATATTATGGATGATTTATAATTATATAAACTAGGTGTTGCAGCCGTCAATTTTAATAGAATATTAAAATTTATTTCTCGTAGAAGAAATTTACAAAGCACTTACGTACATTATACATACGGTTCTGCGACTAATATTTTGGAGAGATGGTTTCTCGCTAAATTATTGAGAGACTACTCTTTTGTATCCTTTTATATAATTTTGTAACTCTTTTATTGTTGATCGTCATCCAAAATCAATATTTAGTTTCATACCTATTTATATAATAATCGTACATATTTTATTATTAATTATGATTTGTACCTATTTTACAACCTTTATTACCATTTTTTCTTATATTTATAAGATGATATCTCAATAAACTTATTGAGAGACTATCACTCCATATACTTACACGGGTTCTCCATGATGGGGTCAACAGTCTACTCAACAAGGCAACAACCTTGTCTGCTTGACAAATTTATGTCTTCATTTTTTGTATGAAAGAGTTAAAAAATAGTTATAATTTGTTATCAATCAATACTATATACTCCTATAAAATTCAGAAATTAAGGGGTAGTCGAATGACAAAAATATATAAAAATTCGTATATAACACACCATAGTTTATAATTTTATATGCATAGAATTATACGGAGTAAATTGTTTAGCATATCAGTCAATATATAATATAAGAAGGTTGAGTTTTAGAAAATATAAGAGATAAAAGAGATAAAAACTTTAAAAAAAAATAGCTAGCTAATGAGGGTGAATGAAATGTACTATAAAAACTAAAAATTCATTGGTACATTAAATATATCACGTCATTGTACACTCTAACCAATGCAACATCATAAACATTTCTCGTCTAAAAATTAGGTAATTTACTTAATGTTTCATTATTAATTTGTGAGACTATTCAATAGCCAATCAATAAGTCGTTTAATAGGAGAAGTGGTGAATGGGGAGTAAAGTTTCTCTCTATTTCTTCAAAAGAATGGAGTTACATTACCTTTCAATGACCCGAATCTATTTCTGAATAAATTAGATGATTGTAAATACACCCAAGTAGAAAAAAAAAGTAAATAAATGAAAATAAAATATACAAAATATAATATAATATACGTGTGTTAAAGAAAAAATAAAAATAAAGAAATAAAGATGATCCAAATGGATGAACAGCTGCCCAAATTTAGGAATAAGTCATGGGAGTATGGGACACAAATACAACTCACAAAGTCAAAAAACAAGAATTAGGAAGTTATGCATGCCATGTCTGCGTGAGAGATAGAAGATGGATGGCATTTTGGAACGTTTTGCCTTGCCAATTATGAAACACATGGGATGATGGACCTAAATCCCCTAGCATGTGCTTGCTCTTTGATCCATTTTCAATGACCATAGAATTCAAGATGACATTTTGACCAAATTGATTTCGATAACCTCGATTTAATGTAAAACATTTCTATTAATAAACTTAAATGACTAATGTTTAAAGAGATTGAAAGAAATATTCTTATTAACAAAGTATACTTTCTTTTTCAAGAAGCTCACTATAAGAATTTCACATCTAAGCATGTTTGTTATGGAGTAATCTTAGAATGAGTGACATCATGAAGGATTTTTCATGATGCGCCTGAGTGAGTCCAACATGCACTGAAAAAGACCATGTTGATTTATCAGCCAAGTACACAAACTGAAAAGCTATTGTGAATAACCGCTCGGTCCATGTTAAGCGGCCATGGTGTTACATTTAACTTGTGCGTGTTGAATATGTGCACACATGATTAACATACGCGAAGGTATGTCATTAAATTTTTCGCTTTTGTATCAAACGAAACACATAATCAATGTCATAAATGGAAAAGGAGATCCGAATTTGTAATCGATGGTAGTTAGGGGTCGAAAAAACTAAGGAAGGGCAACAAGTGATGTCATAAAGCAAATTCAAAAATTCCGGAAATTTAATCGAAAACTCTTGTATTTTTTATTGTCCAGCGGAGACGAGCGCCCACGCAGATCAGATGCCTGATTTAGTGCGTGCCTTAAATCCACCATTGTTTGTGACATACCATCCCTAATGTATTTTAATAGAGCTCTCTTGGATATTATGTCTACTTTTGTGCTCTTATACATTATGGTGAGTTTGAATATAATGGGAACAACTCAAATCTTTTAATTTGTAATGACATACTATGATGATGACCAATTAAATTATAACAAAATCTCTCTTCTTTTTTGGGTGGATACCACTTGGTGTTGTCCAGATTCGGATCGAGTAGGCCCATTAAGGCGGTAAATCACTCCTTTATTAGTCTTAACACTGTTACGTTCATAAGACTTGATTTCTCAAAACCTCTGGTTAAGTTAAAATAACTCATACCATTTGTATTAAGTGCTAATAGATAGAAATATCTCTGTATACAACCTTCGAGTATTATGCCGATAAATTGTGCTCTTGTACATTATGCTGATTACATCTGATTATCCTAGAACTCAACTTACCGTCAGAAAATTTATCCTTATATAACTTTTTAAACGCATTTTAAAGAAACAACCTCAACTTTAACAACTCTCGTAAACATATCAAACCCATCCAACAACAACCAAGAAGTAACCAAACCAACTAAACTCCTAATCAAAATTAACAATGACAACAACAACATTAAGTGTCACTTGTAACATATATATCTGTCACAAGTTTCCAACAGGTGAAGTATCTCCCATTTGTATAGAAAACAACCCTCAGAAAGTAGGTAATATCCAACCCGTCACAAAATCACAAGTTTGTGACGAATATACCTGTCACAAATAAGAATTCGTACCAGAACAATAACAATTTACAAATTTGTCAATCAACACCCAAAATTTCCATGACCTAGTTTACAACATCATGATTCATGAATGGATCTCCACCAATATCTCTCCACTTGCCTCTCTCAACCTTCCAAAACAACTCCCTACTCTTTCCAAAACTTACCCAAATCTTAGTGGCAACCCATTAAAAAACAACAGGCTGACAATAACATTACCAAAACCCCAAAAAAAAAAAAAAAAAAAACCCCATTATAAAAACACCATCTTCAACCCCAAACAAATCTTGCTATTGCCTATTTCTCATTGACGCATTTCATCAAACACTTGGTTGCACAATTTTTCTTCTTTTTTCGCCCATTTTTTCTTCCCACTTTACACCCTCTCTCTCTCTCCAAACGATTCTCCCTTTTCTTCTTTAATTAAAGTGAGATAGAGAGAGAGAGGCTGTAGAGCTCCTGCATTTTTTGGCTCCAAAGAGAAAAATTAATTCAAAAAATTCAAATTGCATTTAATTTTAAAGCTTTTAAAATTAGTTAACAATGGAGGTTTGTAAGACTTCATTCATTGTTTTGGTTGTTTTTTCTCTAATTTTTGCAATGGCTCAAGCTCAATCTGCTGCCCCTGCCCCTGCTCCTGCTCCAACCAGTGATGGTATGAATTTTGAATTTTGAATTTTGAATTTGATTAATGAATATATTTGGGTAAAGATTTGAACTTTATTGTGTTTTATGTTATAATTTTATCTGGGTATGCTTGATTTATGAGTATATATAGCTAAAGAATTGAATTGTGTGTGTTTTATGTTTAAATCATATGTGGGTATGCTTGATATATGAATGTATTTGGCTAAAAAATTGAACTTTAGTGTAATTAGTGTTATAATTATATGTGGGTATGTTTGATTTCTTGGTGATTTGAATAACTGAGTAATTTGAGTTCAGATCCAACAATTTTACAATGGGTTTTGATTAATTTTGTCATTAGCATAAAATGCACATGTAAATTCAAGGTTATTTGGTAATGTTTTGGTAAAAGTTTGGATCTTTTATAGGTTAATTTGTTATTAGCATAGAATGTACATGTAATTTCAAGGTTATTTGGAAGTAATATTTTGGTAAAAGTTTGCATTTTTTTATATGTTTATTTGTCATTACCATAGAATGCAAATGTAAATTCAAGGTTATTTGATGTTTTTTTTGTTGAAGATTGTGTCTTTTATGTTCATTGATTTGTTGCTTGAGTTAAAAAAAAGTTTTATACTTATATTGAAATTTGGTTAGTGCGTATATTGTAAATCTATTGCATTGTAGTGGTGAAATTAGAACATTTGAGTTATGATATCATTGATATTATGTTGTAGCCTTCATCATATAATTTATTAAGGGTTGAGGCGGTTTTAGCATAAGTGGTTAAGACGGAGGTGTTATGGATAATATGTCCGATGTTTAAATCAAGATGAGAAATAAGTAAAGGGTTTATGATCTAAGGCATTGTGAATTGTGATCGTAGTGCTGACTAATAATGTTATTTCAATGTTTTTCTACATATTAGAGGGTGGAATCATCAAGGGATTTTGATTTTTTTTTTCCAAAGAATTTGAGTAAAAGTTTGACTTTGAATCTGATACCAAAAGCTGTTCTATGTTTATCTATTATTTTGTGTCCCTATCTCAACGGTTAGGTAGACAAATTATGTTTGAATGATTGTGATTTTTCAAAAACGTTATTAGTTTTGTTGATTGAGAACTTCAAGTCATGGGGGGAAAAGTAAAAGCAAGTTTTGTCAAAGCTGGCTAGTTTGAATTAAATCTTACGGTTTAAATTTACCATGAATCTCTGTTGTGCCCCCTTGATGCTTCGATATGGGATTTCCAAATCAATGGCGATATTACATTATTACCTTTACGGGTTGTTTGGGATGGGTGAAACTATTACCGGGATGGTCAAGGTTAAAAACAAATGGATTGAGGAAAGTGGCGGCAGGTGTTGTTGATGGAGGGTGAAACGAGAGTATGATGGAGGAACTATTACCTCCGTTTTATGGGATAACCCTTGCTTCCTTATTTCCATCTTCGAGTCCTCCACAACCATTCCTTATCACTCGTTAACAATTGTCCTCTTAAGTCACACCTAACACATCCTTATGCTTAACAATCACGGTGCTATAACATTAAGATCCCTAATGGTTCATTCCTCCAAAAATTGGGGGTATTTCTTACCGAGAAGACTCTCAAAGTCATTTGCTCATGTATAGACTTGATGGAACTGACTTGACTGGAATAATTTGAACTAGACCTAACATAAGAACCCACGGAACCTGAATTGATGCGGTATGAATTGTTGATGGCTCGAACTGCGTTGAACCCCTATGGATTCGAAGTCCCCAATTCTGAAACCACTAGAATCAAATGACCTGACCCAGTTACCACCCAAACTGACATGTACCCAGTATCACAAACTGTGAGCCTCGAAACTAATCCTACTCGAAATGACCCACCCCTTATCCGACCTGACTGATATGGCAGTCAAGTCTACTAATGTATCATTTTGATCGGAAGAAATACGTTTGATTTAACAAAATGTCAGTCTTGTGACCTCACACTATCATTTCAACACGATACAAAGAATCTTGATCCCTAAGCCAAGTTAACGTCTTTATGCTAATAGTACCATTTCAATGTTAACTTTGATCAAGTACAAGTCATTCTCTAATAATTAGCCATGTCGTTCTTGTTACTTGTTAGCTCTATTTCATTGACAATCGAATCTTGCATCGCTATCAACAATTAATAAGACATTTTCTTCACATGACCCTATTTGATTAATTGTTTTGAAAGACAGTACATATATTTATCAAAAGGCGGTATACATTGATCAAGGTCATTTATTTGTATACCAGTATCTTATACATTTGGTTGGTTTGCTTACAATTGATGTGGATCTTTCAGGAACAAGCATTGATCAGGGGATCGCATACGTTTTGATGCTGGTCGCATTGGTGCTAACATACCTCATTCATTAAGCTTGCAGCCATTGAAGTCGCGCTAGCTAGGAGTATTACCACCATCATCCAAGACAAGTGTTCCTTGTTTTCGTGTCTTTTTCTTTTTATCATATTCTGATATGGAGTAGCGTTGTTTTTTTGCTAATTATGTCAATTAATGGATGCGATAGATGTGTGATTATTTGGGAGTAGGAGGAGGTGTATTTGGCTCTTTTTGACAATGATGTATGTCTTGAAATTTGGATGAGATGAACGTTTGTTGAGATCATTTTCACATAAATTTTATCTCTTAGGCATTGCCCCTTGCTTGAACAGCATCTCTCTGTGGATAGCATAATGGCAATGTACGGGCATCATCGGTGCATGTGCTCCCTTTTTCGGGTGTAAAAAAATTTTCTATCACCAGTTACCCCGTTAAGCTAACTGGTATTCAATTCAATTGAACAGTGCCAAATGTCGTGATTCATGAGCGCCATATGAAAAATGAAAAACAGCAAAAACCGAGACAAGCCCAAACGAAATACAAGTATACAATTAGATAAAACATCATACCTAGGGAAGGGAAAGCAACAAAACGGGTAGGAAAAATAGGAAAATCTGGTGCTATTGTACAAAACGGTTTTGCAGGGCTGGCGATTTTGTCGATATTGTCCAAAATGGTGTTGCCGGGCTGGTGATTTCGTTAGTTTTTTGTTGAAGGCATATCAAATTGATTTTCTTCAACATCGACAATAGTAGATATGCTCCTACGGAACTAGAAACCGAAGACATAAAGACACAGGTGGGCGGGAGTTTTGTAAGGATGTTCAACTTCTTAACACTCTAACGACTAATGTGAAGGGAAAGCAACAGGTAGAGCAATGTGTTGGTGGCCACTGCATAAAGGGTCATGCAAAGCTTATATTAGGCCTGTTGGGCAATTAACATAAACATATTTATTTAGATAGTAAATAACGATAGACGGAGTAAAATTGGCAAATTTTAATTGTATGTTTGACGAGCAAATCTCATTAACGAAATTGTCATTGAGTATCTGAAATGAAATATTATAGGGTATGATAATTGATTTTTTAGAGCTTAAAAAAGACTACTACTAGATTACCGCGTACAATATACCGTTGGACTCTACTACTAGATCGATTTGTGTTTAATATATCGTCGGGATTTATTAGTCATCAAATGCAATAAAATAACTAATTGATTGATCAATTTACTCTACTATTAGTTGTGTTCTATCTCATTGGAAGTCGCCTTAAGAAACTCCACAAATTGTCATTTGTGACGGGACGACCCGTCGCAAACTTGCGACGGGTCAAGCTCTCCTCACAAAGTGTAAGTGGGGGACAAATGGATCCCCCCACTTGCACTCCCACTTGTTCTTTGTGAGGAGAGCTTAACGCGTCACAAACTTGCGACGGGTTGCCCCGCAAGTAAGACTTTCTGAAGAAACTCAGGGCCACCTCAATTTTAATGTTTTTGTTTTCTAACTCAAAATACACATTACCTACCATTCTAGACTCTGAATATGTTGTGCTTTATTTTCTCACTAACAGCATGCGCATCACCCACCATTCTCACATTGAACGCGGTAGGAGGACGACCGCATGAACATTCTCACCACCTACCGGTTAACGTTCTCCACACTGAAGAAACCGATATGTCAAAGCCTTCTACAAATGTTTTTGTTTTCTGACGCGGACCATAACCTACAATTCTACACTAAATGAAACCCCATTTCGAAATGTTGCCAATAGGATGCTATCAGAATCACAAACCACAAGCAGCCGTACTGAGCAAATCAGATTTTCCACTGGGAGGACAATGCCATAAGTTAACCTTGAACAATGCAACTTTTAGGAATTATGATGCAAAAGGCCACACGCGCAGACGTAAATAAGAGGATAGCCACTATGAATTTACGGAGTACTAGCTAAACTAACCGACATCTACGCAAGAAAAAGTTGTGATAAAAGAAACACCATAGGTAAGAAACCAAATACAACCTGAGCTTAGGCAAGCCCTCGGAAAAAACTGTATGGTGTACATATCGGTTAGTCTCTACAAACTCTTAGTTCGGCCTTGATAAACAGACCAAATAAACAATCAAAATTTGGTACGACTAATACCTGCACTGTGAGTTGCTCCTTTACGTGCAACCTTGCCTTATTCATAGCTTGGACGAATCTAATCTCTAAAGTCTAACGTCTACATCTGTACAGTTACTTGCAGCCTAGTTATGAACTGAACTTAGTTTGCAACACGTATTTTACAACTTCGTAGAACGAAACCACAATCCCGACTGATGGACCTGCCCGAGCTACACGAGGCCCAGCCCCGGCAAATAAACCCTTCACTCCTCCATCCCTGTTCCATGAAAACAGGTCCATTAGATAAACGTTGCGCATGTTCGAAATACTACTTTTACATCATAATATTGTCATAATGTCATTATACATTTATATGACTGGTGGTCAGATAACGCCAAATTCAAGTACTTTGGAAGAACAAATGGTAAAAATTGACATCACGAAAGTCAAACGAGGATAAATGTATACTTAAGAAAACAAAAGCTTCAGACTGGACTGGGTTATGATTCTACCACATAGGTCCTCAAAATGATTTTATAAAAAGGACAATCAAGAGATTCCCGTGTAAAATAGCACGATAAATTATCCAGAGATTTTCAAGTATATACCTCCAGATCTCCATTAGCGTCTGCCTCGTAGTCATCTTCAATGCCCTGAGAGGATCCTTCTGTAATCAACACAAATAATATTTAGGTAACAGAAGGACTATCGGAGTATCCAAAAGTCGAGCAGCCTGTACAAAAGATTGCAATCGTTTATCATAAGCAGCTAAAGAAATGGTATAACTTCAAGTCCACCTCTATCTGTCGACGTGTCCTTGCGACATCCAGGGGACACGTTGCCCCTGCAGCAAGGCTTCCGGCAATAAATCCAGCAGTAAAATTTGAACCAAGGACAGTGAGAACACTTGCATCGTCTCCTACTTGAGTCTTTAGTTTCCTCCTCATCTACAAGATAGACAATTAACATAGTATCATTTCCGTAATCATACAAACTAAAACAAGTCTTCCACAATTGGTGGGCGCTGACTTTAGAATTTTGACAGCTCTCTCACTTGTTCAAACTCAAACAATGCACCATGGGAAATTACTGAACTCAATCATCTTACTGGTTCGAGGGTTGACCAACATATAGCTGAATAGGGAACATCTCGAGCAAGCTGTACCCCAAGACCAGTCCAAAGAAAGCGAAAATTTCGCACTGTACAAAATAGATAATATGTCAGGTGCTTAGAACTATATTTTTCTTAGAATGAACAAATAGACAAGATCTCAAAGTTTCTTAATCCACATCCGGTTAATTACTTTGAAAAAGAAAAAGGTCTTCCAAGACTCTAATAGAATGAAAATTAATAAATTTAGAAACAACTTATACAACGCATTCTCGAAGTAGCATGAGGCTATTGGGTTGTACTTGTACAGCATGTTCCCGGGTAACCTTAAAATCTTTGTGCTTAACAAAAAAGGATCCATACACCCGAGAGTTAACTAACTGAAATGCTGTTGCACTCATGCGTTACAAGAAGTGACGAATGATAAACTTACAAATACTGTGGAGGCTAGTTGGGGTATTGCCATCAGAAACAACCCCAATAACGGTCTTCACTACACCAGGGGGCTTTTTTCCGGACTCCTTAAAAGCCTAACATGCATAATATGCTGGAGTGAAAATCTTGAAAATCAGTACACTATTGATTAATTGTTCACACAACACCTACTTAAGCATGAAATAGATTAGATTACTGGGTTCACATCAATGTTAAGAATAGAGGAGAGAAGCACCTGCATCCGTGTTCGTGCGAGTTCGATAGGATAACATGTAGTGCAAGCTAGCGAGCGAGCTAAAGCACCAGCAACAAGGGGTACGTATGGCTTCATACTTGGGGATCGTTCAGCAGCTAATTCTTCCATATGACTTCGGAATACATCATATAAAGGAAGATAAATTCCTACCTGAAGGGAAACACTAAAGGCATAACTTAACAAAACATTGAGCATATTACTTGCAGTATACAAGCAAACCATTGTCCATAATTTCTCGGGAAGTTACCATTGGTATTGCTAATGCGAGGGCAGCATTTGTTCCCCTCCATAGCCGTGTGACTCCTTCCTGCACAGGGTCTATAATTTAAATTCAATTCATTCAACAACATAACAACGAAAAGTAGATCAATAAACATGTTTGACTGTTATACAGCTTGGTATGTCGTTACGATTAAGTGCAATGAATAGATGAGCAGCTGAAATGCCCCCCTACCTGTCTAACAATTTTGTAGAGTACATCTAATGTTCCTTTGTAATGGAAACAATCAGGTGGGCAAATAGACACGGTTCCTTGAATTCCAGCTCGCGCACATGTGGGTGAACATCGTAAGTCCGCAAACATCTGCAAAGAATAGACAGAAACAACACGATCAATAAACAAGAACAGCAAGAAAACTATTTCAGTAACAAACTTTCACATAAGATATTCAAAAATCATTGGCATACCATTGTTGGACCAAAGAATGCCATCCGACTTAAGGCATTGCTTAACGGATGAGCATACTGAGCTCCTGCAGCTTGAGCTTGCAATCTTGTCTGCACTGACCGAAAAAATTGCAGTTCAGAAAGACACCAAAACATAGTCCCTAAGCTTTAAAGGATGCCGCATTGTGGTGCATTCCGTGCATTGAGTTACCAATCTAAGTGACTACAGTTTGAAAAAAGGGAAACATAACCCAACAAGTGATACATTTGAAAGCAAGATCTCTGAAAAAGCACATGAAAACTGATGTCTCCATCCATTTCAATATATACATCATTTCGATTTTGTAATGGAAAGAAAAAAGTGGGCCTGACAGAGGAATAGTAATTAAACTGCCATTAAACTGCCGGAGTATCAGTATTTTTGAGTATGCTATGAGTACCACACTACCACTGTATCACTTCCTTCATGAAAACCCTTCACATATACATAACTCATGCTGTACAATTGTTTGATAAACTAACATGTTCACAGGAACACAGCAAAAAATTAATCTAGCTAACCCTCATCCATCATGTGTCTAACTGTGACAAGATCAATTTTTTCCTTGTACAATTCCCCCATATTTCCAACAGAGGCAAAGAGTTATAATGGAACAAATCAAAATGACTCGATAGCACCTCTTTCTCTTGTGAAGTAAGAGTCCTTCAATGCAGTTCTCAACGCAACGCAATTTTTCATCTTGGTCATTCCAAAACAATCTTTTTGTTTGCTAACACAAGTGTCAAGCTGCGTACATCCAACCCCCACCACGCTATTTGCGGGAGCCATTGAGGCATTACCCCATTGAGGCATTCGGATAATGTTGTTGTTGACAATTCCCCATTGTAGACAACATAATGTCAATTCAACCAAATTCAATAAGATAAGCACTACCAAAATACTACTCTATATACCCCAAAACAAAAAAACTCATCACTATAAGTCATCAGGCACATTATTAAGGTTTCAGTCCTGGTATCATCAGTTGTCGCGGCCTATAACTAAATACAGCTAATATCGTCTTAAAATGCAGTCATAATTCAGTGTTATATCGGATATTGGCACAAAACATCATCAGAAATACCAATTCACCAAATAAAAAACAGTAAGTCTTGCTTAAGACGGGTCAAGCACCACCAAATGGGGCTAATAAGGACACAAATATTAGGAAATATTGGCATTTCCTAGGCAAATTGCAATATGATTTGGTATGTATTTGACTCGTCTTAACGAGAATTTGTGAAAAAATTATTTAAAAAATTAAAAAAGGTAGAAGAAAAATCAAACCTTGGCAACATCAAGAGGGTTAACAAGAACAGCAGAGAGAAATGCAGCACCAGCTGCAGATAGCGCATTCGCTACGAAACTATTTCTATGATTATTATTACTATTGTTATTATTGTTGTTGTTGTTGTTCGACTGCTTTGAAGAACAAGGTGATGATGAAGAAGAAGAAGATTCCACCATTTTATTACCTCTATACAACAAATCAACAAAAGGGTATTTGTTAATTTAACAGAATCTGATACCCAGAAAGCTAAAACGTGAATATAACGCAAAAATTAATTGGAATGGAAGAAAAAAGGCATGAACTTTACCATTATCTTGTGACTAATTACGTCCATTATACTAACATGTATCAGTATGCATGCATATATGTGTATATTGTATATAATATAATAATAATATATGAAATGTGGTGAAGATTGCAATTGAAAGAGATGTGGAAATTAGAAGGTCCATCAATGGCGGTTGAAGGACACATGTTTGTCTCTCTAGAGTACACGCAAGCACTGGCCTAGTGACATACTGACATACTGACATGTACTTTGTTGTGACGACGTGGTATTTTTCGTGTTTGTGTTGTTTTAATCGGAAAATTCACGTGATACTCTTGAGTTTTGACAATTTGCACGATATGCCCAATTTTTTTATCCGAAAAAGTTTAAGAGGCCATAACTCGTGTTTACGAACTCAGAAAGTGATGATTTTTTTTTTCAAATCGATCATCTTTCCGAGAACTACAATTTGAAAAAAAAAAAAAGTGTCGTATTCGGATATCGTGGCTAGGAGTTTTTGTATTTCAAAGTTTCTTTTATCGAAAAAACTTTGAATGACTATATCTCTTGGTCACGAGTTCCAAATTCGATAATTTTTTTGTTCAAATCGTAGTTCTCGGAAAGATGATCGATTTGAAAAAAAAATCATCACTTTCTGAGTTCGTAAACACGAGTTATGGCCTCTTAAACATTTTCGGATGTAAAAATTGGGCATATCGTGCAAAACAACAAACCTCAAGGATACCGCGTGAATTTTCCGATTGTTTTAATTCTTGGCTCCCATTTTTTGGGACTAGTTATTTTGTGTACGTGTAAGGATGTCAATGTGACGGGTTTTGGCGGGGCTCGTTAAAAACCTGCCCCATTTTGTGGGTAATGATTTGACGGGTGGTGGGGTGGGGATGGGTATAAAAAGTGGCATTTGTCGGCCAACATGGTCGGGTGCGGGTATCACATGAGATCCGCCCGTATCCACCCCCCGCCCCATTAACATCCCTATAGTACATATGTTCACATCAACATATGAAAGTCCTAGACTTATCAAACTATTATTTCGACTTCGGGTTCAGGTTTGGGTCGGGTTAGAAATGGCCAAGAATACGGCCCAATTCCGCTCGTCAATGTTTAAGAGGCCCATCTAAAAAGATCAAATGTCAGGTGCAACCTATCCCATCCAGTAGCGGTCAGGCCCGAGTCCACAATATGAAGCCTCATTTGAACTGAATAAAAAAAACTACTTAGGCTAAGGGCCAACCTCAAGGCTTGAGTTTCCGGGATCGTCCCGCCTCAAACTCGCTTGGCTCTGCTCTAACCAAATCAGTGGTTAGGTTTAGTTCTGGTTATACGCGAATATAGATTGTGTTATGTGAATTGTGAGTAAGGTAAAACCGGTTTCAAATTTAGTTTAGTTAATATCTACGTTTCGTCTTAATGTCTCTCTATTTAAACATAAATTAGTTTTAGTTATGTAGTAGTTAGTTTATATGGGTTTTATCTTAAAATTTAGAGCTTTAATCCTTGTAATGCAAGTTTATTTCTTTTCATCTAAGTTCTTATTGTGAGTAAAGTTTCACATTTTCCATCTTTATTTTCATTTCTTGTAATCTTGTCATTAATCATTTTTAACATTGTTATTGTCATGTTTTTCGTGATATTTACTTGATTCACCCGAAAACAGAAGCAACAAAATTGTTACAATACTACATAGAACAACCTCACGAACAAAATTAGCTCAATAATAACAATCTCAAATGTAAAATTCAATAACTATTGAGTTACAAACTCTATTCTGACGTTCCGTTATTTATAGTAATGAACTACATAAGTCGATTACCACCACAAAGTTAAAAAAAATAATCAAAATAACTACGCTTATATAAGTATCAACATATAATAAACGACCTCAGAATCTCTATATACCTCCTATCAAACTCGTCTCATCATAAGACGATCCTATAAAATAGTTACGCACCATAAGTTGTCTTCTAAGAATTTCCAGCCTAAAATGGTCGAATAGTCCAGCCCAATAATTACGAACATGGTCTCGTTACAGAATAAACGCACAATTAATTAACTTATTAACAAGGAGGGACCCACCGGATCAATGTTTTAAACGTTGTTTAGATTCGGAATAATTTTGAGTATTAATCACATAATATAAGATCTACTGTTTTCAAGTATAATAAAAAAGAATTTTCAAATAACAAGTTATTATGTGCTCCCCCGTTGTAATCAATGCTTTACAATTGTTATATACACGATTATTAACGTAAGAAAAGCGTAAACTATTAATTAAAACACATAAAAAAAGAGGGTGTAAACTATTGATCATAACCAAGGGAGTACATTGTTCCGTGTTTTCAGTAAACAAGCTTCGAATTTTCGATCATATAAGAGCTATTTCTAGCCGTTTAAAACGAACCAGGGATGTAACATGTTACAGCCGTAAACATATTTTAGCGATTTTTTATATCAAGTGAGTCATAAGAGCAATAAATATGATAACATATAATTCTAAACTACGGTACAATAATATAATGTTTGTCATGACTAATTCACCTGCGGAAATTTTTTGTGTCCTCCTGAAGGATGGTCCTCCTTAAACCTAAAGAATAATGAATAAAATGAAATGTTATAATAGCTTAAGTGTAAGAAGGACCGTTCTCCTGAAGGACACAAGAATTACTCTTCACCTGCTTATAGGTATCGTTTCTTAACATTCTACTAAATTCAATAGGTAAATACATTTTGATGTTAGTATTAACATACATTATACGAGTATATGAAAATGAACATACCAAACCTTCAAAGGTTCAAGTTTCATGTATTAATTACCACAGTAATGACGACATTTTGTTGTACATTTGTAAATCGTTATGGTGAACACTCTTCAACGACCTGTAATAATTAGTGACCTTAATTACCTTCGAGTAACATACCGTTTAGAACTCGAAGAGGAAAGAGCTAACATGAAAAAGAAGAGTAAGTCGAGATAGCCAAGGAGACTGCCTGACAAGTCCTATGAACGATCTACCATCGTCGATAGACCCGTAACATAGAAAAAATCAGGCAAGTCATCCTTGGCTACGCAACATATTACTCTTACTCTTCATGTAAACCCCTTCTCTTCTTCCAAAATCAAACTTTTTTTATTCCTCATCTCTCTCTATTTTTTTGCCTTATTTTTCTAACTTCCTTAACAAATTATTGTAGTGGGATGTAGTCCAACATACACCAAGCAACTTCCCTATATATAGGGCACATTTCAAGTAATATGATGCATGTTAGATTCTTAATTGCCCCTTACTTTTAAGCCCATCCCTATTATCATATCATTTCATATCTTTTTTTTTATTCTTATTTATATGCTCTTTTAGTCTTGTTGCCCCCTGAAATAATTTAGCAATTTCTAAGGTCTCCTATATATATTATAGTCTATTTTTTATTCTAAAAAATGGGTATTTATTTATATTGACTTAGGCATTATAATGGACTAAATGTAATTCTTGATCTATTAATGATTATCGAGTACCTCTGGTTATAAAATAATATTCAGAACGTAGATATATATTAACGATAAGATTTTAGTCGAATACCGATTCAAAATTTAAATTTAAATTTATATTATATACAAGTAGCTAATTACATGACCTCCACAACTTAAAAAAAAAGAAACAAGTTGCACAATACAAGTTGCAAGTGGAGGCAATCTTCTTCCATGATTATTGACCTAGATATGATTCTTCATGTTTCTTTTCTTTAAATTTTATAAAAAATTTAATACAATGACTTACAAAAAAAGGAATATTTACATATCTTTAATTTTTCTTATATATATAAATAGAAAAAAGAAAAAAGAAAAAAGAAATAAAAATGGGCAGTTTATCCAAATAACTAGTGTAGTGAGTAGTGACCACCCAGTTGAACAAATCACATGATGCAGCTTACCAAAAATAGAATAAATTCCATGTTATACCAGAATAGTGTCAGTGCTGTCAGAGATTAAAGGAAGGAAGTTGGGTAAGGTTGACATAGTGGGATGTTGAAGTTTCATGTAAATTGGAAAAATAATGCATGCATCAAAATTAAAGTTCATGCTGTTGAATTACCATTTTTAGAGGGTTTCTCATTTTATTTTATTTTTCAGGTCACAACTTGCGCACTACTGTACTGACTTATTCACTTTCAATAGGACCTTTTTTTTCAAGTCGGTTAATAAGATGATATTGGCCCTTCTTATTACACAATTCTCATTGAAGACGGTGCATATCCGTCTTCATTGAAGGCAAGTGGGGATCCATTTGGTTCTCCACTTGTCCTCCCACTTGCCTCCTTATAAAAGAGAATTCGACCCGTATTTATTGAAAACGGATATACGCCGTCTTCAATAAGACTTACTGTTCTTATTATTAAAAAATAAGGATGGAACATTTAAAGGGTGGTCCTTATTAGGATTGTACTTTGTACTACAATCTAACCATGGGAATTGTCCATTGGTAACAAGTTCGTGTGTGAGGTGGTTTATTATGGAGTGGATTGGATTACGTATCGGATTATTGAACCATTTTACTGAGTCGGAATTGGACCATTGGTATATTGCTATGGTCCAGTTTGTTCCCCGGTTCGAGTTTTTAATTTACGTTATGTTAGTATTTTAGTATTTGCTCGAGCAAAATGTCTTCTATGTCAAATAGACATTGGACATGTGTAAGATACGAATCACCCATTTAATTTTTAGTAAGACAAGACTTATCGTAGTTCTTCTATTTAGGTCAATTGATTAATCATGTTATATAGTTATGGTAATTGGTTAGTGGATTGTAAGGCGGGGTTAAGTGAGTTGAAAATAAACTCCGTGTATTAATTGCACAAGTCGAGTTAAGTTGGAGATATATTTATCTTTAATTCGTGTTATGATTGAGGCCACATACTTGGTCAGGGTTAACGACACACTAAACCCATAATGATCTAATTCAACAGATCAATTTTCATAAATCATGAACATTTGGTATATATTCCTTATTAGGTTTTGTAGAATTTAAAGCTTTGACTTAAAACCATAATGATCTTGACAGCTGATTTTAGAATCTTAAAAGGTAAAACACACCAAATTTCAACGACCACCATTCCTACGTCTGATGTGATCATGGTTCCTTTTGCTCCAAATCTATAACCATCATTTTCTTTTGGACCATGGTTTGATCCGATACGGTATTCTATTAAGGGGGTGTTTGGTTGACTACTTTAAAATAGAATAAAATGAATTTGATTGATTTCATTGTTTGGTTGGGACTTGGGTGATTTGAAATGAAATTAAATACCTGATGGATTCTAACGTCACCCAATCTCTTGAAATCTCATATTTGCGCTCTCAGTGGTGGAGCTAGGAGGCCGGGCTAGCTGGGGATTTGTTTCATACATTATTCGTTTATCTTTCTATATTAGTAATGGTGATTTTAACGAGTATTTTTATCTTCCACATCCATTATTGTCCCCTTCTCTGCTTCTCATCTATAGTGAAAAAAACACAAGTAATCTTTTCCTCTCTCTTTAATCTTTTAGTTAAAGTAACGGTAAACAAATAACGGTAACGTAACTAATAAGTCCCTCTAATTTACTCCATATAATGTAACAACTTTTCTCAAAATCTGTGTGATTGTACTATATATATCAAACCCTCAACAACAACTAACTCCCCTATATGACTGTCTTATATTATACAGAAAATTCACATGGTACCCCTAAGGTTTGTCATTTTGCCCGAAATACCCGAAATTTTGATCTAGAAAGCTTTAAGAGGCCATAACTCGTGTTTACGAGATCAGAAAGTGACGATTTTTTTTTCAAGTGGATCGTCTTTTCGAGAACTACGATTTGGAAAAAAAATTATTGTATTTGGATCTCGTAGCTAGGAGTTATTGCATGTCAAAGTTTTTTTGACCAAACAAACTTTGAGCGAGCATTTGCTTGGTTATGAGTTCCGAACTCGACTTTTTTTCTTCAAATCATAGTACTTAGAAAGACGATCGATTTGAAAAAAAAATTGTCATTTTCTGATCTCGTAAACACGAGTTATGGCCTCTTAAAGCTTTCTAGATCAAAATTTTGGGAATTTCGGGCAAGTTAAAATGCAAACCTCGGGGATAAAATGTAAATTTTCCGTATATTATATATATGACTATCCAATAGAAGAAAAACTCAAACGTATTCAAATATGAAGACATTAATATATTAGGCTCTTGATTTTATGTTGATAATTCCGTAATTTATAGACTAACGTATTCAAATATGTAAGTTATCAAATTAAAATATTATGTTATTAGAATAAAAATATTATTTTATATTTTTATTATGTGATATCGTTTAGGACTTCGCCCAAAACGGACAATTTCATATTATTATGGACAATGGACATCAACGAAACAAAGGCCCAGCAAAAGATATCGACACTTTCACAAAACAAGTCGTATAAAAAGTGAGACAAAAAATCATGTCCTTGAACTTAATCTCCTCCTTCAATTTACAAAGCTCCATCGTTGTGTTATACGGAGCATGTGTAATTGTGCATGCAACCATGATTACTTGAAAGATAACGGACCTTTCACGTTGATGATTGTGGGAGTAATGCTACTCGTATAATCTTGTACAATTAATTGAACCAAAAACAATCTTTGTACATTTTTAGATGTACACTTTCCGTCTCAGTTATTTGTTTATTCTTTCATATAACGGAGGAAATATTGGATCTGGCCGTGTAAAAATTTAAAAAGTTGCACTTGATCATAATCTTTAGCTCATTGAGGCTATTTCTATATATTCAGTCTTGATCTATTGACATTGTTATTTGGTTCTCAATTATGCATGTTCATCATCAAATAGGTTTAAGTTACTCGTATGTATTTATGTTGTACACTACATGCAGTATATATATGAGTTTAGATAATTAGATTATTAATGTTATAGACATTTTTGTCGACAATAGTAAATTACGTATAGTCATATTCTGATCTTTACTCTTTAGTGTACATTGAGGACAAACTATGACTTGGAAAGATAAAAGACTCGACACATATATATTACTATACTCGACACATATATATATAATATATTACTCGTACTATACTCGACACATACATATCACTATGTACTACATGTTTGAAAGCAATAGATTATTTAATATATTGTTTTAAACACATAACATGAGACGATATTTAAAGTTACCCGAGTACTTGTGCAAAACGGTTTTACATAGGTATTATTGTACCATCAATAATCTATAAATATAATAAAAAGACAAACTAAATGTATCACATTGCATCATTCCCTTATTCTATAGCATTTTATCATGCCACGTCATTATTATCATTTTAATAAAGAAACAAGAAATGGCTAAATAAATGTATTGCATTAATTAAACACAAATTAAGAGTACAACAAACATTAAATTTTGGCCATTAAAGTATACAAAAATTAAGTATCAAATCAAATACTTAATTTTAAAGTGGAATTTTTGAATTGTGGAGAATTATTGTTAGATAAGTAATAGGACAAATAAAAATCACATTACATCACTCTTATTTTGGTATTATTTAGGAATTGTATTACTTCTTTCCTATATATATACCCCACAATTTAAATGTGTTGATACATAAAGAGAGTTTAAAATAAAATGTTCTTTAACATAAATTTTCATATAACATCTTCAAATATTTTAATAGCGTAACAAAATTAATATATCGTACTGCAAGGATAATATAGAGTATTACATGTAATTTCTTTTAAACTAAAGCCACGTTATACAACAATATAAATAAAATATACGGCGATGAAAAAAACAATTTAAACCAAAAAAAATCAAGTGGCACGACAACTTAAAAATAAACAAATTAAAAGACAACGACAAACAAACAAAAACTTATTGTGGTGAAAAGTAAAATGAAAAAAGTATAGAGAATTAGATACAACGACTCAACGAGCATTACATATAGTCTTTTTTTAAAAGAAAAATAAATATAAACTCCTCTCGCCTACTACTCACCACTACCGACAACCTTCTCAACGACTCGCTTTTTATGCAGAGTCCTACACATTTTTGAGTGAGTTTACACAGTTAGTCTCAAATACACCCGTGATTTTCACGGGGTACAAAAACTAGTTATTTACTTAAATATCCCTACTAATATAACTTTCATCGATTATCGTGTATGTACAAGAGAGGCATCATTGTCTTTCATTGATAAGCATACCATGTTTTATTACAAAACAGTTTTATAAGAAAGTAGTACTTAAATAGTTAATCTCTTAACGTAGTACTCCGTATTCCACAACTATCCAAGTTCCGTCAAATGATACACCGTCCTTCAAGCAATTAATCAGTAGTATTGTTTTTTTTTTTGTTCAAATGAGCGCACAATGTCGCGGGTGAGAATCGAACCCCCAACTTCAAGGTTGGAGTAAGAGTGATGTTACCACTTGAGTTACCTCTTGTTCTCTAATCAGTAGTATTGTGAAATCCCTATATATTCGTTTGATATTTCAAGACTTTCATGTATAAAAGAACGTATAGTGGACAATAGGTGGTCTCAAGTTCGAATTTCCCCTACTGCCAATAATGTATTGTTCCTAGGGCTAATTTGAGACCAAAAAATATATTATACACGTGAGAGATAATGAAGATAAATGGAGTACTATGATATGCATACGTAGTTAATTAAGACTACATTCGAGCTACTCACATGGCCTTGTTATTCTCACCCTTATGTATTCATTAGGGTTAGTCTCAATCATTTTAACATCTAACCAGCCATTCAAGAAAATGCAAAAACTAGGCTCCTTATTTAACTTCGATAATTATCATATAAGACCGTTTTACATAAAAACACACACTCAATTATAACAAAACTCACATCTAATTGTAATTAATACTTATCACTCAAAACAATTGATGGAGCTTACTATTAGCAGCCCTAAATAAAACTCGAGAGTGACTACGCTTTGCGAGTGCAAGCATGTCCAATTGCCTATCATTCGAGAAGAGATCGAGGGCTAGCATGAAGATATGAGAGACAGTGAAGATAGCCAAGGAGACTGCCTATCGTACACTCTTTACAGATCTCATCGAGAATCTATATGTAGAGACGCAGACAAGTCATCCTTGGCTACTCAACATATGACTATCATTTTCATGTAAGCCCTCTCTCTTTAAACTCTTCAACACGTACATTCTTCTCAAAACCATATCACTCGAGAAGAGAACGAGGGCTAGCATAAAGATATGAGAGACAGTGAAGATAGCCAAGGAGACTGCCTATCGTACACTCACTATAGATCTCATCGAGACTCTATAAGTAGAGACGCAGGCAAGTCATCCTTGGCTACTCAACATATGACTCTCATTTTCATGCAAACCCTCTCTCTTTTAAACTCTTCAACACACTCTTCTCAAAACCACATCCACTCAAGAAGAGCTTGAGGGCTAGCATGAACATATGAGAGACAGTGAAGATAGCCAAGGAGACTGCCTATCGTACACTCTTTACAGATCTCATCGAGACTCTATAAGTAGAGACGCAGGCAAGTCATCCTTGGCTACTCAACATATGACTCTCAATTTCATGTAAACCCTCTCTCTTTCAAACTCTTCAACATACATTTTTCTTAAAACCATATTTATATATATATGTAGAGACTTTGGTGATTGCAATGCAAAGATGTATGTGATACAAGGTCTATATATATAGTACGTACACCACCGTTCACCTTAGACGTGCCGCAAATGGTACAATATCGAATATAATATATACATGGATAGTGCACCACTACTTTCATATGGTTTTCTTCTCCCCTTGATTGAACCGAATATATTCGTATGTAGTGTACTTGACTTAATTGACCCTTGGGCTAAATTTGACTCAATGTCGTCATCGATCGTTGGAGCAAATAGTATGGGTTATCTGTCTAGAATAATATTTGGAAATTCGATTCGTACGTCTTTTATAAATTTGTTGTATGATGAGGTGGCGTGCTATAACAAACCCGAGAAAGAAAAATACAAAAAAGAAAACACACAGACTTACATGGTTTATTAACGGTGTGTTAGTTACGTCCACATGGCAAAAGAGACGAGAGTTTTACTAACATTCAAACCCAGAGATAGTCTTTCAAAGCGGCGATTAATATATTCAAGGCACAAACATTGTGGGTCCTAAATGAGAAATGATCAACCATGCACAAACACGGGTATCTATAAATACATTCATCTCCTATTTACTGAAAGAATTAGAAAACTTGGAAAATTTCTCACCTAAACCCCCTTAGCTAGAAATTGGCCTAATTTAAGGAAACTGTTTTATACATATATTGGGCCAAATGTATGATTCAAATACTATGTTATATTATCCGATCAAGCATTGAAACACCGCAACTTTTATAGTGGAGCCAAATGTATTTTATTCATTATCTCATTTTTCCAATATATGTATCTTAGATATTATAAATATTATATTTAATAAAAAATTATTTAGATTTTCCTCGTACTATTAAATCCGTGTGTGGTTTTCACATTTTTCCTTTCTATTTGTTATTACTTCGTAATTTTGTATATAATAACAAATAATACAAAAATAGCCCTATGCTTAATCAGTGTCTTTAATTAAATGCGTAAAATTAATCATAAGTTGTTTCACTTAATCAAACAATCTTAATTTTTTTTATTGATAACTTATTTGACAAAAATAGTTTTTGTTACACGTTATATTTTTTGTAGAATGAAAATGCCATTTTGTCTCTAGTTTAACTCTTAATACTATACATTAACAATTGTAACTGATTGAAAATACTCCCTCCGTCACAATCATTTGTTTGCTTTTGATTAAAATACCCCTCACAAAGGATATAAAAGGCAAACAAATGATTGTGACGGAGGGAGTATAATTCAAAGTGTATTTAAATACTACTCCATGTAATATTAGCTCTAACTCTTAAGCTCTCTCTATATAACCATTTAAAAACCGTGCATTCACACGAATCTACACTAGTTATCATTGCAAGATATATATTAGGTGTTCAAAATCAAATAAAAGTTTAATTAATTAGAAAGGCTTACAATTGTGCCTCCTATTCCCGGATTGGTATCATATACTTCCTCCATTCAACTCCACACTACACATTTCTCTTTTTAACACTATTCACAAGTAAGAAGAATCTTTCGATTTCCGGCTAATGCATAAGAGAAAATATATTCATGTGGGATCTTGTTTGATTCGTCTTTAGGAGTATATTAAAAATATCTAACTCGTATAATTGTTGCAAATACGTAGCGAACTATATTTACGACGCAAAACGCGCGTTGGCAAACATGAAAAAAGATATGTGTAGTGTGGAGTTGAATGGAGGGAGTATATAACACCGTAGTATGAAACGATTTGTACGTGATTGAAATTTTTGTATGTTTTATTTTCTTATTTTCGGGTATTATATCATGTTTAGCGGAAAAGAATATTAAGTGTGTTGTCTTATTAATATTCACCACGTTATTTAGGATACACCATAGTACCATGACAATAGCCTTATACTCCCTTCCATCCCGTTTTAAGAAAATATAGAAAAAGAAAGGGTGGTATTGGAATGGAAGTAGGTGTAACATCTGGTTTGGATGGGAGGAAGTATTACGGAGTACTTATGTTAATTGAAGGGCTTTATTGATAAGCTAGCGCTCATATGATGAACTAGTGTTAAAAAATACTTTAATATCAATAAAGTACATTTTAATTTTTTCAAAATCCATGTAACAAACTCCTTCCAAAATGCGGTGGATGTGCATGGGGGAGGTCAAACTACGTTAAAAAGAACGTGTGTTGATATGTTGGTCGAAGTATACGGCCTGACGAGTAACCTTGAGTTAACGGTTGCAGTTCAAGGACTGGGCTGGAGTGTTACATTGTGAAAATGACACTACCCATTACTTAGCGATTATTTAATCATCGTTTCACATAGTCGGTCATTATTCACCCATCCAATGCATGAATTATAATTGTGATAACATCAAATCAAGCATAAACTTTAGGGCATGATAATAATAACGGTGGATATTAGTGCTTGATATTCTATTTGCATTCCAATTGATTACTATGTACTTTGATTTAGTCATTGACAAACATGTTAATAGTATAGAGTACGTAATTTTTTTTTGGGCAACGAGAGTATGTAATTATGTAAGGTGAGAAACGTAGGCGTTTCTTTGGTTATGTAAGGAGATCTAGTGGCATTTTCCTATGTATGTATGTGGGGCGGATTACCCTACTCTTTGTTTGTTCATTTGTTGAATAATACTTCGTATACCACATAACAATTGAATGGAAGGGGATAATCTTTCCTCATAAATTATCATCGAAAACGGTCACTATCCGTCACAAGTTAAAAACGAATAGTGCACCTCTCAGGCCCTCACAATATGTAAGTGGGGAAGGTGAGTGGATGATAAATGGAGCCCCCACTTGCCCTCCTCAATTGCATATTGCGGGATGGACGTACACTATTAGTCTTCAGCTTGTGTTGGATAGTGTTCGGTATGAAAGAACTAAAAGACTTTCGGCTCCTCTCTTAGTCTTAAGCCCAAGTGCCATCTTTGGGTGGCCCCTAATTGGGGACGGAAGAGCGGGAGCAGACTAGCAGACTAAATGAGACGCCGAAAGACATAAAAAATCTAGCAAAGGTACGGGAGTAGACTTCACCCTGTCAATTCCCTTGCCGTCTTCAGTAAGACGAGTTGATCTTTCACAGGAGTAGTACATTATTAGCTATTTGGATCTCTCTATTTCTTTCTTTCCATTTCCTCTCTAATACATATACGAAGAATATTCTATTATACTCCGTATATCTCATTTTCATTCATTTACCTTTTTCTACTCAAGTGTATTTACAATCACCCGATCTATCCAGAATTAGATCCGGGTCATTGAAAAGTAATAGACCTCCATTTCTTTTAAGGAAATGGAGATGATCCTTACTCCATTATTAGTACACTTCAATTTCAATTGATCTGTTCCAATGTCGCATCGTTTTTAAATACATTACCCATCATTCATAGGCTTTGTTTCAAATACCAAACCAAAACCTTTTCAAACTCCTTAAAACTTAACAATTGTTTACCAAGTAACTTACACCACCCAGTAAGTCTTACTTATAACTGTAGTAATTTACGACACATATGTCCTATGCACCATTACCCGCAAGAAAAGTGTAAGGTCTAATAGCTTTACACCCTCGTTCTATATTACAATCGTTATAAATAAAAATTTGTGTATATCATTAGTTCGATCCCGCTTATCTCCAACTCCTAAACATGGCCAATATCAATTCAAGCTCAATAATCCAATAAAAAACATACAATCTAGTAATCTACACAACCTCACCCTTACAAAATTTCCATGGCAAGAATTGATGAAAACATCATAATTCACAACAATCAAACAATAACCCTACCAAAAATGGCCAAAAGCCCATATACAACAACAAAAACATAACAAAAAAAAGTCTTCAACAAGCAAAGTCCAATATTCCAAACTTGTCCACCACCCAAACTCTTTAAACTTTTTTTTTTCTTTATATTTTTCCACCATTAAACTCTTCAACTAAAAAAAAAATAATAATAATAATTGGAAATTGGAAAAAATATGGGATTTACATGTTAGTTTTTTTGGATTTTGCTTTACACGGTCTTAAACAAGAATTTGTTTAAAGCGGGTTTTATAAACCGCTTTTTAATGAGAAATGGAGATCGAAGAAGTAGAAGCAACTTTAGAAAAAATATGGGATTTACATGACAAGTTTAGTGATGCAATTCACTCTATTTCTCGAACCCATTTTATTAATTCCACCAAATCTCTCAAAAATCCAAATTATAATTACAACAATGTTGATAATAATAATAATAATAATAATAATAATAATAATAATAATAATAATGGGTTTGTTTTTATTAAGGATTTTGAGAAAGATTCATCCGCCATTTTTGAAGCTAAGAGTCTTAATTCCATTCGTTCTGCCCTCGAAAATCTCGAAGATCAGCTTGAATTTTTCCATGTTAGTTTTTCTTTTTTTTCTTTTTTGCTCAAAATTATTCATTTTTTATTTTATTTTTGTTTAATTGTGAATTTCATGTTTTGTGGGGTTAATTATTGATTAGTTATGTGGGATATGCAATTTGTGTTATTAGTTACGGAGTACTTTTTCCGTTCATTTCATTTTCATACGTTTGTTGAAAATATAAAATGTACGAGGAATTTAGTACGTGGTTTCGTGTTATTTGATTGGGATTATATATGGATTATAATTCCGAGTTTTGGTTTCACTTAAAATCGTTGTATACTTGTATTAATCATTATTATGAAACAGGTCCGTATCACCTTATTGAACAATTTAGTGTAGATGCATTCGATTGACAATTGAGACCCATACAATGGCCGTAAACAAATGATTGGGACGTATGGAGTACGTTATTACTTGTTACACTTAGTTGTTTTAAATTCGGGACAACTCTCGTCTCTTGACGGCGTAAGGGGGTTAGAAACATAAAAGATGTATGTAAATGTAATACTTTGAGAGGCGATTTCTGCTGGATCCTTAGATGTAATTTTGAGAAATTAGGCCTGATTTTCGGGTTGGGAAGAATACGGGATTTGGATGTTTAGGCAGGTTGAATGCTACCATAACCAAAATACGGGTTTTATGGGTAGATTAGTACAAACGGTGGATTTACTCGTATCTTGTTTGCTGCAGAATTATGTTATACTTACGGATGATGTTGTAATAATGTGACACCGAGTATTTCTAGGCCAGGTTTACATTTCAGATCGGATTTGTGTGTGTAATTGAGCTTGGATTCTAGTATACGATACATAGTACGAAGTGACTTCTTTGATTAGAGACGGTAATGTTATCATATGAGTACTTAAAATGACTAATATCATACATGGAGCCTTTATTTTCCTTTGAGAGGGAAGATAGTTTCCTAAATAGCTAGATTCACTTCATGAGCTGCTTTCGTGTTAATAGAAGTATTAAGTTATGGACTTTTGGCCGTTTTGTGCTAGTTTGGGTTCTGTGTTTCACGTCCTTTGTCTAGCCGACTAGTGTAAAACACTGCACCTCAGGCGCGCTTAGGCGCCAGCCAAAGAACCCAGCGGTGCCTGAGGCGCACCAAGGCGCATTACTATACAACTCCATACAGTATTTTTTTTTTCAAATTCTTCTTCTTCCTCATCCTTAAATTTCACTTATAAATGCATGTTAAGCCCTCTTGTTGCACAAATGTTTTTCCAAAATTTACATGTTCGTTTGAAAAATCAGTGTCTCATGTTTACAAGTCACGCGCCTTAGGACCCCATGCTGCAGGCCGTCAGTATGCCCCACGCCTTCTAAAACGAAGGTTATTTCTTTGCTTCATGTTTTTTGGACTAATGCTGTTATTATATGATAGATAAGGGTTATTCTTGGTTTACCAAACCATCTAGTAGATTTTAAAAAGTCGTATGATTGTTAGCTGGTATTATAGATGTACTGAATGGCTCAATGGGTTAATATCAATGTGCACACTTGAAGGTTTCTTATGATATTTACGGTGTAGTTTTTAGCTACTCATAATTAAGGTTATCATGGATATAGACACGAGGGAATACCAAAGCTGTAGTGTGTTAGCGATATCAGGAGAATAAGTGTGAGATGATGAAGGATTAGTTTTCATCCACACATCATATACAAATGAGGAAAATTTAACATATCTGAGGTTCTTTGAGGAAAATTTGAGAAAACTGTCAAGCAATGTCTCTGCCTCCTTGTGTGTCGTGTCAATGTTTAGTTCCAATCAACTTTGATGAACCTTATGGAAAAAAAATTCAGGATTGTGTCGTAACTGTCGTTCATAGTGAATTGTAACACCTAACAAGCTGTTATCCCGAGGAAAAGTTGCGCGTCACTTGGTTGCATTTTTAGAACAATGCTGGTTATTGTATTGATTACTGTCTGAAGCTCTCTGTGGAACAAATTTGACTCAATTTGTGAGGATACTTCAACTCACAATGTGAGCAAATATGGTTAAGTAGAGAGAGCCTTATGGGGTCCTAAACGTGTTGGAAGATGAGGTAGTTGAAACTTGAAAATGAACAATGCTGGTTATTGTATTGATTAAGGCTGTTTTTACAGCCTCACAGCTTAATCATCACAAAACAAGGACATAGGTATTGAGACTGACTGCTTAACAGCAGGTCCTCAGCTTGTGTATCCGATATACGAAGATCATGTTTGAGCAGATGCTTTGTCTTCTATCACGGGAATTAAGTTGTAGAAGGATCTTATTGGTGTCGTGTCATGCTGTCAGTTAAATGTTGTCTTTCTTGTCTTCTATTCCACACAAGTCAATTGCTTAGTATCCTTTTTTTACTGGATGATGTCTTTTATCAATAATTTGACATAGATAAACCAGGGCCGTCTCGGAGTTTTCGGTGGCCCTGTGCGAAATTTTTAACGAGGCCTCATCTAAGTATTGTACAAATCATTCAAAAAAACTTCTTCCAATATTTTTATTTGGTAAGAAAAATATATATATTACCATTACGTTTACAAAATTGTGAAATATTTTGTTGTTGAATATTCTTTTTTTACGAACTTTTCATTTTATTTTAGACAAAATAAATATCTCATTTTTTAAAGTTTTAACTACCCTAACTTTAACCCATCCAAGTAGTCCTTAATAAAGTTCTCAACTTTTAAACATATCTTCTCATAACATAAATTATCTAGCATTTTTTCAAGTGATATGAAAGTAGTTATTGTTTATTAGATATAAAGATAATATATGTGAAAGTTAAATTAAATGGAAACATATAAAAAGAAAAATATTGCTTAATGTAAAAAAGTAGTTATTAGAGAAAATATATGTGAAAGTTAAAATTAAAAAGAAAATACTCTTAATGTAAAAAAGCATCGACCATTAATGACTGAGTGGGCCCCACAATGTAGAAAACAAACAAAATGCTAGTGTGAGGATTTGAACTTGGATGGCTGGCATGAATTATGGAAAGCTTTACCATATGTGCTATTGAATAACATTGTTTCTATTGGTATTAATAACTATATGTTATAATAACAGATTAACAGTAACAAAATTGGGCCCCAAAAATTTGGGGGCCCTGTGCGCACGCCCCACCTGCACTCCCTAATAGCCGGCCCTGAGATAAACAATATCATGGTTGGCTTAATGAGGTGAAGATAGCAAAATAAAAGTCATAATTTAGCCTCCATGGTACTAAAATGTGGGCTGATTTGCCTTATGCACGCACCCTTATAAATATCGGTAAAGCTCTACTGCATAGTTTTTAATCATCTATTTTTAATATAATATTTGTGATGTGGTTATGGACTTATGGTGGACATTCTGTTATGTTATTAGTTATTACGCCTTCTGCCTTCTTTGTAAAGGTTAAGGAGATATGGATATTAATGTCTGAGGAATGAAAAACAATCTGTAAGTTTCGTTAGGATTTTTCATGAAAAGGTTCCCAAAGGAGTAAGGTTCTTACCTTGAACTCTTGAACTCTTGAAAGTATTTTGGTGTTTTTTCTATAGTTAGTAAAGACTAAAGGAAGCATTCTAACTAGATGAAGCGAAAATTACCATGACTTACATTGAGGATTGTTAGTGGAATAGTTGCCAGTGCTTTAGAACAGTCCTCGACTCATCATAAATTTTACGTTAGTCTGTTCAGGTTAATTAACTCAGCCAGGCTCCCATTTCAGTGTGATTTGTTTTAATATGATGTATTTCCATGCGGGGATTATAGGCAAACTTACAGCTTGAATGCGTTTTTTTCTGCATATCTAAGTTCTGTTTTTATTTTTGCACGACATGGTGTAATCCTGGAAACATGCCGTGTAAGATCACTAGGGAGGCTATTTACGACCTCCTGAGTTCTAGCACTACCACTTAGGCACTTAGAAGTCAATCTAAGTGCTTGATCGTGATTATGTTTTTTGTGCTAAAAGTTTTATCCTTTTTATGTTGATTTTGTCAGAATGTGCAGGTTCAGCAGCGTGCAGAGAGGGATGCTGCACTTGCCCGATTACAGCAGTGCCGCCTTATTCTCGCCCTAAGATTGGCTGAACACCATGGCAAGAAGTATAAAGTGATTGATGAAGCAATTAACTTTGTGGGAGATGCCAGTTGCTTTATGGGACCCACTGAACATTCTACCCAGCAAAACACGGCTAGCTCAAACCTTCTGGTCAGAATTCTTCTGTCGGGTTTAAACACGGCCAAGAAAACGCTTCAACTGGACAAGATAGGTGGGGTTCTAGGAAATGCTGCAGTTTTTACCCTTAGCATGATTGCATTATTCCAATTGCATCAAGTGACCTACAAGGATAATCAACTCCTGGACATCGGTTTTAAGCAAGCTAGAACAGGGAAGAAATCAACTCAAGTCGACAGTTCCTCGTTCTCTGGGAGTCATTTGGATGTACGATTGGCTAGAGGCTAAAACTTAAAAGTAAGCCTTGATTTTACTTCTTGTCATATTACTTGTTGATGAATTTTGTAGAAGTTTGTCGTCTCTATATGGATATTGTTGGTTTGGCAAAATACTTGCTGGCTTCTCGTAGCCGTGTAGCGTTTAGCCGGTGGACTGATTGTATATATGGAAATCTCTATTTTCGGCGAAAAGTGAATTAGGCAATTAGCTTAATCAACGAAATATTTAGCAATGACCGTCTAGGCGTCTACCAGTGATGATAAAGTCGACGACACCATTAGCATCACAAAACAATGTCTGGCTGTCAATTTTCAATTATTTTTTTTGTAGTGATTGTCGTCAATTTCAATTTTTTATTTTATTTTACATCATTACTTCACTGGTACTCAATATCGTAAAAACTACTGTATTTCGTATTTCAATATTTCATACTATAATATATAAGTGTATCGTCCCTAGATGTATTATTATCAATACTAAAAAGAGACGACATAATTATCATAAGACCGTCTCATATAAATATTTTAGAAAGCTGAGATGGGAAATTCAGAAAATGGGCCACTAAACATATCATTTTCTCCAAGGCAGGTGAAGTGGTGGGCCCATTTCACCTTACTAAAGCCGCCCAATTACGAAAATTATGTAATGGACCATGACGTTCGAAGAAGTTAGTAATTCAATGAAAGGCCCATTTTTAAACCCCATTTAATAAATTGATTTGATTTTCGAAGGTGCCATGAAAATATGAATGAAATTTCTAAAAGTGCAAAACTTCCGAAATGATTACAAATATTAGAAAATGATTGTTTGAATATTAATGAAAAATTCTTCTATATTTATTTGACTACTTTATTACTTCCGCGGATTTTTCAGATTACGTACGTAGTTTTATAACTTGTTTAGATGTATAAAGGGGTAAATTTTAAAAAAACAGTAGGTCTTGCTTAAGACGGGTCGGATCTTACAACGGGTATTTTGTGAGAGGAAATGGGTAGAGGGGACAAGGTGGGCTCCCCCTATGTGCTCTCCACTCACCCTTGATGGGTATTTTGTGAGAGAATATGGTATCCGTCTTAAGCTTAAGACGGATACCTCCGTCTGAAATAAGAATTTGTGTTGAAAAATTTGCATTCTAAATTTCAGCCTTTTTCATAACAAATGTCGAAAATTAGTCTATGGTAAAACTCAAAACGTTATTTTATGATGTGGTAAAAAAAAAAAAAAAAGTTGGAAATTTGAGAAAATAATTGGCGTACTCAGAGGTCTTCGCCGGTCCCAAACCAGACCAATCCGGATGACCACTTAACCCAAGACCGGAGACCTGGACTGGTTAGAAGGAAACCCGGTCCTGACCAATACTCTTTAGGTCCGATTTTTTTCATGTTTGGACATGACATATTCTACTTTAAAGGATAAAAACAGTTTTTTTTTTCTAGTGTGCACCGGAGAACGATCACCGTATTTTTTAGGGATCAGAGACCGGACTTGTATGTATCCGGTCTAGAACACTTTTTGAACACCTAGAAATACTTCACATGAGTTAACGCTAAAGAAATTAGTTTGAATTTTTTTTTAGTAAAATCACCAAAATAAACATAGCTATTTATTTCAATTAGTTGAAAATACAATCTTTTATTTTTCTTTTTCTTTTTTTATAATTTCAGTCAATGCTACCAAACACCTAAAAAAAACTCAATTGCAATTGAATGATGAGTTAAACCCAAATAAAGTAGTTAACTATACGTGGACAGAAGACCACCTTAAATAATTTCTATATTTGCTCACAGTTGATGTCTATCTTAGCACTATTTGCAGGTAAAACCATTCAAAAATACAAATAACTGTTTAAAATTCAGACCAAAAAACTGTTTACAGACCAAATAAAGTGCAAATAAAAACAGATGACAAATTCAAGGCATTATATTAATAATATTATAATAATAAGAAGAAAAAAAAAAGATGGAAAAATATGGTTAATAGTTGTTATGCATGAAGAGGGGACCAATTTATAAGTATAAGATTGTATGTTGTATATATTTATGTCAAGTCCCTTTTAATGCATTAATTTTGGTTTGTAATATTATGTGCAGGTGTGTGACCCCAACATTTAGATTTTGAATATCTTAGTTCTGAGTACTATCTTATTTTGTTTCCTTTTTACCCACAAGGCCAACTTGAGAGTTTATTTTGGATTGGTTGGGGTATTTTGATTTAATTCGACCACTATTTGGTTGGGCATACTCATAGTTTAATTCGGCTAGTTCGAAATATTTTCGGGTCATTTCGGGTTTTAGTGGATTTATGAAATACGAGTAGGTTTTTGTTATATTATCGGGTTCATCGGGATCAAAAAAGGGCTAGTGCCCTACTAATTTGATACGGAGTACCTTATTTGAACTGACCTAGGGTGGCCTCGGGCCAAGTCAATTTAAGCCTACCTCACTTTAACCCAACCAGAATGGAGGGGTGGCCGATGGGTTGGGTCAGATTGGCGAAGGCTAACCCTAGCCAGGCTAAAAGAGGTGGACCATTTATTTTTTAAAACGGTGTATGGACGATTCGGGAAAGTTCGAGCCTGGCCTGGGGGAAGTTAAGGATGTTGAGGTCTGTTGCTCGCACCAGGTTGACCCGTCCTGTTTGCCGAGTCTGGCCAACTTAACTAAACAAACGAAAAAAGAGGGCGTGCATGCAACCAACCAGACTATGGAAGAAAAAATAGTTTTCCAATTTCCAGCGTTTTTAGATACGCCTAGTGTTAAATACTCCATTTATTAAATACTAAACATTATTTCTCTTTTATCAATGCACAAATTAAATTGTAAAGCAAATATTTTCACTTTTACATTATTAAAAAAAATGTTTTATTTGTCAATTACATCCTTTAAAAAACATTTTTTTTCAAAACACCACCTTTAAAAAAAATTGTCAAATACAACCTTTAATAAATTTCTTTTGTCAAAGACGACATGTTGGCCGGAGTTTGACCAAGATTAAAAAAATGACAGTGACTTTCAGTCGATGTTTGAGATAGCAAACGAGGTCGGATTGACGTGTTCTTGGGCTCCTTGGAAAGGTAGGAGTGCAGGTAGAGATGGAAATGGGCCGTGTCGAGCAGTGCCTCGTGTCGGCCCACCGTGCTTGGAGAAGAAAATGCCACGGCCCAAGCTCATGAAAGTGGAATTCGTGTCGTGCCTGTCAAATGAAAATGACGGCCTAGGCACGACCTACTCCCCATGGCCAATGCGTGTCGTGTTGTGTCGTGTCGTGCTTGAGCGTGCCTTACCAAATCCTACACTTTAACTCATTTTTTTTGTATTTTGAGAGTGTCGTGCCTAGGCACGGTCTTTTTCTCAAACTTAGGCCCAGGCACAGCCCATGGCGTGCCGTGTTGTGCCAACTCTGTGTCGTGAATGGGTCGTGGGTTGTGCTTTGGCGTGCTGGCCCAACGGCCCACGTGCCCACTTCCATCTCTAAGTGCAGGCTTTCTAATGGTGGTGTGCACGGTGGTCATAGGTCGTCCTATGGGTGGTCAAATGGGTCGTGAATAGGGTCTGGTCACGGACAATACTACAGGAATTCTGGGTTTATGTTTCGGGGGGTGGTAGAGGGCACTCTAGAGAAGGTCGTGGTTGAGTTGGTTATTGGTGGATTATGGTGTTAGGTAATGGTTTCAAAGTGGTGAAAGAGGTTGGCCTGACACGGCCAAAAGCTGAAAAGACGGTGACTATTTAGGGGTAATTTTCAGACGATGTTTGAGATAACAAATGAGGTCGGTTTGAGGTGTTCTTATACTCGTTGAAAAGGTGGGAGTACATGCTTTTCAGTGGTTGTCAACATGGTGCTCAAAGATGGTGTTATGTAGGGACTAATGGTGTGTCAAGTAAGGCTAGTCGGAGAGGGTTGTTCTAATTTTGGGTTTACAACGAGTGGTCATGAGGTTTTAATTTTCGTATATCTTTTAATGGGATTATGATGTTTTGTATGGTCTGAAATTTGGTATGTAGGTAAGGGGTGCAAGGTAGATCGTAGTTGTGTTGTTTGTTGGTAAGGAGTGGTGGTTCGAGGGGAGTGCAAGTAGGTTCTCACATGTGAAACACTTAAGCGATCAGAAATGATTTAATTTGTCAAAATCCGACAAATTTTCGTATTTGACAAAAAAAAAATTATTAAATGTTCTGTCCGACAATTTTTTGTTTTAAAGATGGTGTTTCGCAAATAAAAGTCTTTTAATGGTTGTTTTTTACAACAAAAAAACCTAAAAAAATAGAAAACTTGATATCTTAACTGTATTGATAAAAACGATTTATATAAGATCCTAAATGACTATCTTTCTCTGATATTATCAACATAATTTTGATTATTCTTTTCATTATAAAAACTGTTAGAAAAAAGGTGTGTTTCGTTTTGAGTGAACTCCGAAATATAAATCTTGAGTTCGCTATTTCTTGCGTTCGCTAATGAGTACTCTCCAAGAGTTAATGAAGGTTTCTAGCTCAAAATAGTCACTATCAATTTGAAAACGATAACTAAATATAATTAGACATTGCTCCAGGGGTTTGCTATATACCGCCCCCCATTTTACTCATCCCGCCCCCTACAATTACTTTTTTGCCCTTTGTTATTTGACCCACCAACTTTTGTTCTTTCCCCTTTGTTATTTTAATTTAAAATTCGTATTTTAAAACCGTTTCAAAAATAAACCGCATAAAGTTAATTTCAAAACAATTGAAATATTAAACAACATTAACGTGTTAACGAACAACATTATCGTTTTAACGTTAATTTTTGTATATTATTTAACGATAATTAATATAAAAAACGCTAACTAATAACAATCATTTGATTTTTTATCAAAAAAATTACCGATTAAATACGGAAAAACTTCAAATGGCCATAACTTTGCGCTCGGGCGTCCGTTTTCGATGATTTTTTTTTTCAAATCGCCTATCTCGACGAGACGAACGCAATGGTAAAAAAAAAAAAAAAAAAAAAAAATTGTTTTCAATGGCCCATTCGTGTAGAACACACGAATTGGCCTGGGCCGATTCATGTG
>JAIUZE010016326.1:0-12007 GCA_022085475.1 Heliosperma pusillum | reverse complement strand
CCACACACTTTGGTGGATTAATGCGTTAGGAAACGCTAGATTTCAGTGGCGAGTACGAGGGTCCCAGTGGATTGCTCTTCCCGATAGGGATAACCATCTACCTTCTACAGAGCGGTTACCCACTCATGATCCTGAGACTAGACCTACTCCTCCCCCTCGTGCTTATGTGGTTCCACCTGAGATTGTTTTTACTTTGGCCGAGAACCGTCGACCTCGTCGGCGGATCACCCTATCTACTACTGCTCAGACTACCACCACCCCGGCTCCAACTTTGCACCCACCCCAGCTCCATACCCTTACCCTTCACCTGCTTACACCTATGATCCAGCTTTGGAGAGGGAGATTAGGATTCACCAAGGAATTAACAATGATTTGGTGATGAGGGAACTTTGGGAGAACCTTATGCGGACCGATCTTAATGCCACTGCTGGTTGGACTCCGCCGAGCTACTACCGAGGTCCGGGTGACGAGACTGATGTGTTCCACAATTATGGGGTGACTCCTCAGCAGTTTTCCCAGGAGTTTAGTCACGATTATGGTTGCCTAGGTCGTTCTTGGTATACTCCTATCCGACCGGATGCTCCAGTTGGTGGGTTTGGTGAGCCATTTCGGGCTTCTTCTTCTGGTGCTGCTCAGTGGGGTGATGGTGATGATGATGATGATGATCAGGCGCAGTAGTGGCAGCTGGTCACTACACCCCCATTTTGCAGCTGGTTTGGGGGAAGTTATGTCTATAAGCTGGTATTATCTATCCTTGTACTTTCTTTTATTGTATTTTCTTTTAGTTATTTCCCATTCCCTTTTGTTAGTTGTGTCCTTTAGGTTGCTGATGTTGGTTGTTGTGTGATTGTTGTGTTGTTAGCGTCACAATGAGGACACTGTGACATTTAGGTTTGGGGGAGATTCTTTATTTATGTTGTGTGTTTATTTCCGTTGTGTGTTTATTTTAAAGAGAAAAAAAATCCATAAAAATTGAAAAATTTACAAAATCCATAAACATGTTTTATATTTTATTAGGTCGAGTCTTGGTGAATTGAATAACATTGATGATAATTTGCATTGTTTTTGCATTTGAATCTCAAATAAGTTGTCCATGTACATTGTTTTGACTTACTAATTTTTGATAACAAAGCTCATAGTACGAGTCTTGACCGTTTTTGACTTAACTTATGCTAATTAAATTTGGCAATTTTTGTTGGTAAACCACTTACAATTCTGAGGTCTATAGAGCTTCCTAGGCCAGGAACATCAATAAACTTGTCTCATTGTCTTTAGGCTTGAGTGTGGTACTCCTTGTGGAATATGTAACATCAAATTGCATAAGTGTGACATTCGTTTCCTGATACTATACGCGTTCGTTTGATAAGTGCACGATGAAAGGTGGTTCTTTTTGTTCAAATAAGCCTCACATAGCCAAAAAGACTTGATTTTATACCCTTATTATTGAGTTCTCTATGTTTAGCCTATTTGAGCCTTTGTAGCCTGTTTCATAACCTATCTAATATCTACATTCCTAGAATTTGCCTACCTTATCGGGACAGTCGCAGTTGCATGTTTTTCTTATCTGCTTGTCTACTACGGTTGGGTCAGGATTTCAAAAAGAATATCAAATGGGTGTAGCAAGTATGTTGGCAATTGTGTCATTTAATCCCTTTGTTGAGAAAAGTTGTGAAGCAAAAGATCTGAAAAAAAAATGAAAAAAAAAAAGAAAAATGAATGAAAAAAAAAGATTTGAAAAGAAAAGAAGAAAAAGAAAAGAAGAGAAGAAAGAAAAAAAATATGTTGCTTCATTGAATTATTCAAGGGATATTGAAAGGGATTATACTAGAGTCTAATGCATCTTTAGAGAGCAATATCGATATCTCTCTTGTGTTGTCAAAAGTTTAAAATGATTTCTCTAGTCGGTGTTGGTTTGTGCTAGTCTTGTAGATTTGTTTTGGTAAGTGTCGCTGCGACTACCGGTCTTTGCCCCACATTCCCATATGTGCCTTGGCACAATCCACTTCTATACCTTCACCTATTAGCCTCCCTTTTTTTCCTGATTCATGTACTTTATAGCGAATGCGTATTTGTTGGAGAAATTACTATCACATTAGAATGCATACATGTTTCATAAGTTGAGTGAGTGTTTCTATTTCTTTCTATCTTCACAAAACTCACCTTTACACAAACTTATTATGAGTGTTTGAGTGAATCCGCGAGAATACGACAAATTGAGCCTTGCAAGATTGAAAGGTATTTGGTTTTTGTCTATACTACGGTATCATGTAAAATCTTGGAATATGAGCTGCGTTTTCTACTTTCCCGTGCCTTTGAAGTTTTTTTATTGGTACAACTTGGTCATTACTTTGTTATAGATATGGATAGCTTGGGATTTGTATGTGTATTAACATTAGCTTTGAGTTTTTCATTCACCATTTGTATGTTTGTCCTTGTATAATGTTGAGTTCTTTGCTTAGGGGCAAGCAAAGGATTGGTTTGGGGGAGTTTGATGATCATTATTTATATACATATTTTATGCCTCCCTTAGACGCATTTAACTCGATTTACCGTCTTTGCTTACTTGTTTCTATGCTATTTTAGCTAGAATGTCGATTCTGCCGCTTTTGTTATGTTTTAATGCAGATTGGATGCATTTGGAGCTTTTTGAGTAGATATGAAGCATGACGGAGTTGGATCGTAGAAGGTTAGGCACGGAAATCGAGAATAAAAGAGAAGAAATGAAGAAAAATCGAAGAAACGAGGCTTTTGAAGGGTTGCTCGATCGAGCGGGCTAGCCTTGCTCGGTCAAGTCGCACTGTTCTCTTGCTCGATCAAGCAGAATCACTTTGCTCGATCGAGCAACCAATATTTCGGCGTCTTTTCCTATTTTCCTAAACTTTAACCTAATTAATTAGATCTTTTGTATTATAAAAAGAAAGCTCGTCTTTTATAATTAGACATGCCTTCTTATGCTTTTTAATGTTTTTCATGCTTTAATATTAGAAAACCTAATTTAGTTTGCTTGCCTCTGGATTTTATTCATCAAAGACGATTGTCTTTAGCTCAACTTGTAATCGGTATTCTTCAATCTTTCTTCGTTATTCAATTTAATTGTCTTCTTGTTCTTTAATTATTCTTTGTTCATCCTTTCATTGTTGTTAATCATGTTTACTTTAATTAATATCGTTGTTATTAATATCGTTATGAGTAGCTAAATTCCTTTCTAGGGTTGAAAGGGGATCTAGGATTGTTAGAAGGGGTAGATTAATTAATTGAATTGCAATTGTATGGTTATCGTTTGATTATCGTTTTAATTCTAGTTGTTTGATTACTGGCCAGGATTAATAAACTAGTCTCGCGAATTAGGATTGACACCGACCGGGTTAAGACTAAGATAGGCTACGATAATTGAATAGAACTCGTTAAATGATAGCGATCGCATGTTAAATTGTAAATCTAAAGCGCATAATTGAATCGACCGATCTTGTGACCTTAGATAACTTTATTGCATGATAGTTGACTACATCCTTACCCCTGAACAATAATCCTAGTGAACCTGAGACCCTAGACTTTTAATCTCATTGTTTTCAACCTTATTAGTTTGTTATTGCTTATTATTAGTTGTTATTATTATTAGTTGTTATTAGTATTGTTATTATTTATGGTTATTGTTGATTGCTTTTAATTTAGAACTCAATCTCAAACCCTGAATTGTTACTTTAGAGACAAACTTAGTTTAACAGATTAGAATACTACCGCCTCCCTGTGGATTCGATACCTTGCTTACCGCTGACTATTAGTTAGTTGTGAATTAGGTTTACTTTGATTAAGGTGACGCGACTTTACCCTTATCAATAAGCTCCCTTACAATGTCACTCTCTATAAGTGGACCTTATTACCTTCATCTGGCTATACTTTATGTGCGACCCCATCCGTTCCTGAATCTGCTCTCCATGTCCTCCGTGACTGTAATCTCACTACTGAAGTTTGGTACAACTTCCTTCTTCTCCCTTGCCTCCAACCTTGGCTACATGAAAATTGTACATGTTGAGACTTTTCATATAACACCCTCTTCTCTTTTATCACTTGGCACCTTTCGCTAAGACGGTGTGATTAGCCCACCTCTTTCCCTCTCTCGCCTTGGTAATGCTATCTACTGCCAAGCTTCTTCTCAGGTTTTTGCCAAACATCTTGCCTTCGTGGCTCCCCCTTCCCATGGTACTCACTCATTTGCCTTGCGCTACCCGTGTAGTTGGGCCCCTTCGTCGCTTGATTGGTTAACAATCAATTTCGATGTGACTTTCTCCTCTTGTGCTCCCTTTGCGAGTGTTGGTTGTAATGTTAGAGATAGTATTGCTTCTTGGGTTCGGGGCTGGTCAACCCGCTTATTTGCCCCACATGCGTTCATTTGTGAGATGTTTGCCATTAGAGAAGGATTGTGCAATGCGAATTTGTCCATGAGTAATTTTATCATTGCCTGATATGGTATTAATGCTGTCAATGTTTTGTTAAAGACGGACGACCCTTGTGGCCCATATACTAACATTATTATTGAGTGTATGGGACAATTAAAGGACTCGCCAAATTTATACTCGCACATCAAGCCAATCAAGTATATTTCGCTTCTTATCCAAGCACGAAGAATGATCGAAATCAAAAGCAATGGTGTGCAATCTTTAAGACAAAAGCACGCTCACAAGTATATACAACTTTTTTTTTCAAGAAGAAATAGTATCTAGCGGGTTTATGTTGTCTCCACCTGATGAGGACATTTATGAGAATGGAAATGAAGAGGGTGAGGATTTAGAAAACGAGGATGGTGATGGTCAAGTTGACGGTGATGGTGGTGGTGATAGTGATAATGATAATGAATCAAATGGTGATGATGATGGTGACGAATTTGATGATGATAATGATTAATTGGGTAAAGATATATTTATTTATATTTTAATTAAGTTTTTTATGTTATTTGATGAGTTTTTTATGTTATTAACAGTTTATGTTTATGTTTTATTTTTTTATGTTATTAACCGTTTCTAACAATTTGAATATTTGTGTAATTGTAGATGGCTTCAAATAGACGACATAGTACTTCTTCAGTCGACGAGGAGGAGATGGAGGATATTGATCAGCAGAGTCCGGTGGTCGAGGAATTGACCAATGACGATGAGTCCTCGGATCAGACATCGGAGATCCAGTTCACCCCGGAAGGGAAGATGATACTTGATCCCGCGGGTTTTTGGTAAGACAACGACCAATGTCTTTAATTTATTATTTTATAATTATATTACATTATTTAACATAAATGCATACTATTCCATAATTTATTTTTCAGGTTTTCGTCTCAAAAGGTTGTACGAGGTTGTACTCAAAGTACAAAGATGAAGATGACGGGGGTTGCTCCTACTTGTTGGACAAAGGCTACCTCCACACAAAAAGAGGAATGGTTCAATAATTTTAGGGTATATTATTTTTGTTTATATTTTATTATATTATTATAATTTTCAATTAATAATTTATTTTACTAATACTTACCTTTTAAATTGTAGAAAACATTTGACTGGCCGGCGGGATTAGAGTATATTGTACGTCAAAGGTACAATGAGACATGCACTAGACGGTTAAGGGACAACATGTATAAGGTTGTCAAGAGGAAGGAGGAGCCGGAGCATATAAGAGGTATTTAATTTTTTTTGCAATTTGTATAGTGTTATAATTTAACACATTTTATCATATTTTATAATACTTATTTAACTTGTAGGTGGTGCATATGAAGATATGCTTAAATATCGTGAAACTCCGGAGTTTCAAGCTAGGTCGGCCCAAGCATCCAAAAATAAAAGAGCAGGAAAGAAAGATGGAGCGGCTGAGCCGTCACATCACGCAGGATCTCGATCTTTCTTGGACATAGTTTTGGGTGTAAGTTATAATTTCCACTTTTTCGTCAATTTGAAAATTATAACTTAAATTCTTTTTATTATTAAAATCTTCTTATACAAGTCTTTAATTTCTTCTTTTAGAAAGGTAAGAAGAAAAAAGCTAACACGCGCACGGCTCTGGAGCTCTTCCTTGACACCCATTCCCGTCTGCAAGACAATAGAAGATATTGGATAAAGCCAAAAGATAAGGAACTATATGTAAGTTTCAAACCATTTGATCTGGATTTTTACAATAAGTTCATTATTTTGAATGTTTAACAAATTTTGTAGCTATTTTTAATCATAATATTTATATATTGTATGAAACATTTTTGGCCGAGAAAGTTAGGCAACCCGACAAGTCCGATAACGAGATTTGGTTCGACTTGGTTAAGGGTTTCAAGAAGGGGAATGTGTACGGGATTGGGTCGGCTAAGGACGTATTTTACGAAATTCCAAGGGGAAGAATGCCTTCAAGCTCAAAACAAACCTACGAGCCGGGAGTCGTAGGAAAACTCCAAGCCCAACTTGACGAGGAAAGAAGAAAAAACGCCGAAAGGGATGAGGAAATCCGGATAATGAGAGACAAAATTAAGGCTTGGGAAACCATGTTCGATAACTGCAACCAAGGTCCGCCTCCCTTTCGGCGAGATTATGATGGAGGCAATGGAGGTGGTGGTATGCAAGCCGATGTCAATATGACCCTTGGCTTTTGATATTAGTTTAGAAACTAGTTAATTGTGGTTGTTTAAACTTCGTTTTGTTAACCTTTAAGAAGATTTGTAAACTTGAGACAATTTTCTTGATATATATGAGGATGTGTGTTTCTCATCGTGTTGTTGTAAATGTGTGAAATTGTGGTTGTTTTCTATTGTACTTGCAGGTATGGTATGGTAATGAAATGGCAAGATAAAAACAGAATTTTTCGTGTAATAAAACAGGTATTTTGGCGACTGAAATGTTCATTTGGCAACTATTTTCAGTCGCCAAACCCCCTGTATTTTTACATTATAAAATGACTTTAGCGACTGATTGGCGACTGAAGGCTCTAGTGGTCGCCAAATTGGCGACTGATATCAGTCGCCAATTTGGCGACTACTTCACCTTTCAGTCGCAAAACTTTGGGCGACTGATTTCAGTCGCCATATTGCCAATTTGGCGACGCATTTTTCAGTCGCCAAAATTGGCGACCGAAATTAGCCGCCCAAATTTTTTTTGGCGACTAATGACTGCGACTGGGTCTTGGCGACTGATTTCAGTCGCCAAATTCATTTTAGCGATTAAAATTAGTCGCCAATATCGATCGCCTGAATGTTGTTTTCTTGTAGTGATATCGTTTTTTAGAAGAGATCGGCCAATAAAGTTGCGGATGCAATTGGCATATACTCTATCATTGATACCTCAGAATAAGTAGCTTTAATATTTTTTTTCCCCAAAGCGTTAAGATTACCCAAATTCGTGTTTCAAATAGGATGACCCGTCTTATTGCTTCAGACGGGTCAAACTCCTTCACAAAAGAGCAAGTAGGGGGATAATGGATAATTCCCCCAGTTGCTCCACTTGCACTTTTCTGAGGAGGCTTTCCCGGTCTGAAACAATAAAATCGGTCGACCCGTATAAATCAAGACCTTATGTTAATATTAATATTAATATAGAAATGTATCAACTTGGATGTATCAACTTGGATTAGTAAAGTAGAGTACTTAACATGGTTGAAATGATTGTGTACAAAGTGACTTAAACAAAATGACATGAAGTGGTAACACCCAAGTATAAATTACTCAAAATATTACAGGCGTAGTAGTCCATGATTTACCATGAAGTCCCAAAAGTGAAGCTGACCTACATAAGCCGGCTTTTAACTATTTTTAGCTGGACAGCCAAAAACCAACTTATTATCCCCAGTGTCGCTATCTGCAGCTGTTACTTCCAATTAATAATAATCCTCACTTTCACATCTTACCAATTTTTTCTCACCACTTATTTTCAGAAACTTTTGCATCCCATTTATTTCAAACTGCCTCAATAATTTTTTCCTTTTCAACCAGGAAACTACACCAATAATTCACTATGCTTTCTTTTTATTTGGAAACATATACTTAGGGATTTGCCAAGTTCTTACAAAAATTAATGCCAAACAGTAATTATCGTGTGACACAACCTCACCGTAAAACGATTTATTTGTATACTAAAAGTTATTCTTTATTGTTAGAAATTAATGAATAGATTTTTATACAAAAAGACCGTCTTATTCTTCAATTTGTGAATTTTAAAAAAAATATATACTTTAATACATTATAACAGTTTAGAGAGCCGTTGAACTGTGGATAATATATCACACCCTTGTAAAAGTAATAAAACGTTACCTACACACGCAATCATAATTAGTTTTCCATGCCTCGACAAAAAACAAAAGTTAATATTGCGTAGCTTAGTTTACATGATTAAATAACTGAACTGATAAATTGTTACAATAAGCGTGATACACATGACCAAATTGCTAAGCAGTCGATCTCAAAATATATGTTACTTTACCAAAAATCAACAACTCCAAACATACTATCAAAGCATCATATTATTTGCATTTGGTACTAATTTGGAGTTCTTTGTAGCATTTACATATATTAAGTACACTAAAACCATTATTAGATTAAGGCTCCATTTTATATTTTTATGTAACCCATGTAGCTCAAAAGTGGGCCACTTTGAGGGGCAATCTTTAAACTAGATAAAAGTGATGAGAGCAAAGGGTGATAGAGCTAAAAAAATGAAAGGGAGAGGTGAGGAGTAAAGATTCCAACAGCTAAAAGAAAGTAAGAAACCTCACTATTATAAAATTTAAAGTTAATTTCAGACAGCCAGATCTATACACCCATAATAATAATTAGAGATAGAAGGACAACACATTATTTTAAGAGAATTATAATATCTTACCATTTCTTGGTACTGAAATTAGGAATCATTATACGTGCTTTTAATTCATTTATTTTCTAATAATACTCTTCTACTTTATCACCTCTTTTGGTGCAATGGAGGAAAAACAAATAATCATATTTGGACATTTTTTTCCTCATTTATCAGATTACATCCTATGCATCCAATTGAAACTTGATCTTGAAATTTTACAAAATTGTATTTTATATTCTCTCTATTTTCCTATTTTTTCCTTGGTTGCCTTTTGATAGTCAAATTCACCAAATTTTGATCGAAAAATAAATTGAAAATAAAATTATTAATACGGAAAACTAAAAACATTTATTATTAAATTATATTATTTTATAAAATAGGTTTTTCGATTAAAAAAAGTTATATGTACACATCATAAAACAGGATCAAAATATTGTCTTAAGAACCGCCAAAAAAACAAATGAAAAGGAATAGATCACAAAAATTGAGTGAACATTAAATAAAGAAGTTTAATATCGTTGTGCAATAAAAACTCACTTATAAGACAACAAATCTATACTAAGTAGTCGGCATAAATGAATTTAAACACACTTCTAGATGCAAAACGGCCCCTTGATTTCAACATTGACCTGTTTCGATCTATGTTTATATATTTTCCTTATTCAAGTGTAAGTGTTATTATACTTACGTTGCCATTTTAAGTATATAAAAGTTGATTTTTCTTTTGTTTCAGAGTTACGTAAAATATTAACCGAGACGGAAGTAGTATACCCTAGTCTCCCTTAGCCAAGAGTATTTATGTAGCAAACAAATAAGAAGTTGTAATTAAAAGCCACATGAAAAAAAAGGGTGAAGCCATAGTTTAAGCCTCCCAAAGCGCACATTAGCTTATCTCTCCTCCACACCACCTTGTTGCTCTTTGTATCTCTCTCTCTCTTTCTTCTATCATACATACACACATATATACAAATACATATACAAATCCATACATAAAACAAACTCATACATAAATAAATAAATAAAGTTTGAAAGCATAAAATTATAAGTTGTTTATATATGATGTTGGGTTCAAGCGGTGGAATAATGCCAGGGAGCTCTTCCGAAGGAGGAAGCTCAGCACACGGTGACGGTGGCGGTGGCGCAACTGAAACTGTAGGGACCACATCAATTATGAGTAGTGGTGGTGGTGGTGGAGATTACTTTGAAGGTGACCGGAGTACAGGCGGTAACCGGTGGCCAAGACAAGAGACTATTGCTTTGCTTAAGATAAGGTCTGATATGGATGCTGTCTTCCGTGATTCCTCCCTTAAAGGCCCCTTATGGGATGAAATCTCCAGGTTTGCTCCCTTTTTTAACCAACAAAAAAACATAATTTAAAGTTAATTTATCGTGTTAGTTGTCAAAGAGTAGTAACTCTCTGCATGTGTGAGACCGTCTCATACGAGAATTCATGTTTTGTAAATCATACACAAGTACTAAAATGTACTTGAGAAAGGGAATGTATTTTGACTCTCTCATTTTTACTATTTTATTTATAAAATGGGTCATTTAAAGTAGTTTTTCCTCACAAAAATTTAGACAACTTTTTTTGTTAATTTTATGTCATAATCATTTTGCTTAAAAATATACACTCCATATGATTTGGTGGATTATCTCTTGGTGCAAAATAAATTTTTAAAATTGAGATTTGAGTATTTAATTTAGTGAAATAATAATAATAGGAAAATGGCGGAACTTGGATATCATCGAAGTGCAAAGAAATGCAAAGAGAAGTTTGAGAATGTGTACAAGTATCACAAAAGAACCAAAGATGGTCGAGTTGGAAAATCAGAAGGTAAGACGTATAGGTTTTTTGATCAATTAGAAGCATTCGATCAACACCACTCATCGTCGTCGTCGCCACATCCACCACCTTTACCGCCGTCTACACCGCGGGCTGAGCCTGCGGTCCAAGCGGCGGTGCCGGTTACGATGGTAATACCAGCTGGGACTCATAATCCAACTGGTCATGTCACTGTTACATCAAGTCCACATCAATATCATGTTAGTTTATCCCCAATGCCACAACAAGCCCAACAACAACAACAAACGTACCACCACCATTTTACGACGATGCATCATGCGAGTGCGGTGGAGATGGAGAACGGGTCGTCTCCGTCAGCGACACCTTCTTCGTCATCCTCAACATCGTCGGATGAGGAACTGATAGGGAGGAGGAAGAGGAAGCGGAAATGGAAGGGGTTTTTTCAGAAGATGATGAATGAGGTGATTAATAAGCAGGAGGAATTGCAAAAGAGGTTTTTGGAAGTTGTTGAGAAAAGGGAACATGATAGGTTGGTTCGTGAGGAAACTTGGAAGGCTCAAGAGATGGACCGCTTGAACCGGAAACATGAAATTCTTGTCCGAGAACGCTCCATGGTCGCGGCTAAGGATGCTGCCTTGATCGAAATTCTTAAGAAGATATCCGATCAACACAATATTGATCTACCTTTATCGGTCCAATCCGAAATCCCAACCAAAGTTAAAGAAATAGTACCCGTTGTTACAGCTACTGCAACCGTAACACAACCACAACCACAACCTCAACCACACGGAGCTCAAGTTCATGTGCATGAAAGTATAATATCTTTCGCACCCGTTGTTCCAATACAAGCACCACCACAACCGCAACCAGTTGTTCCAATACAAACACCACCACAACCGCAACCACGGGTGACTCAAGTCCATGTGCATGAAAATATTGTATCAGTCACCCCAGCGGTTCCAATACAAGCATCACCACAACCACAACCGGTTCAACAACCGGCATTGGTGGTGGCTAAGACAATTAGTACCAGTAAGGGAGGTGACAACAACGAGCTGCAGCCTAGTTCATCAAGGTGGCCGAAAGCTGAGATTGACGCCTTGATCAGCCTGCGGACCAAACTGGACCAAAAGTACCAAGAAGGCGGACCAAAAGGCCCGCTTTGGGAGGAGATCTCATCCTCCATGAAACACCTGGGATACAATCGGAATGCAAAAAGGTGCAAAGAAAAATGGGAGAACATTAACAAATACTACAAGAAAGTTAAAGAGAGTAACAAAAAACGTCCTGAGGATTCCAAGACATGTCCTTATTTCGATCAATTAGATGCGCTTTACCGTGAGAAAACCACCAAGATGGACATCAACACTGCCACTACTCCCAACATTCACACCTA
>JAIUZE010016320.1:0-10410 GCA_022085475.1 Heliosperma pusillum | reverse complement strand
AGTGCTCTCCTAGATGAAAATCAATTAAACTTACTATTGCTGTTTTGAGGAAACATAAAAAGGTAATAGGCTATAAACTTGAAGATTTAACAGGCATAAGCCCCGACTTTTGCATGCATAGAATCAACTTAGAAGAAGGTCAAAAACCTTGTGTTCAAGGTCAACGCCGTCTTAACCCAAACATGCAAGAAGTAGTTAAAGCTGAAGTTCTGAAATTGCTAGATGCTGGCATAATCTATGCAATTTCTAACTCAAAATGGGTTAGCCCTGTCCAAGTTGTTCCCAAGAAAGGAGGAACAACAGTAGTCAAGAATGAAAGGAATGAGCTCATCCCCACAAGGATTGTGACGGGATGGCGTATGTGCATTGACTACAGAAAGTTGAATCAATCAACTCGAAAAGATCAATATCCTCTGCCCTTCATTGATCAAATGCTAGAGAGGTTAGCTTGCCACAAATATTTCTGTTATCTAGATGGTTACTCAGGATTTTTCCAAATTCCTATCCACCCTGAGGACCAGGAGAAAACCACCTTCACCTGTCCCTATGGCACTTTTGCTTATCGCCGAATGCCATTTGGCTTGTGTAATGCACCTGCAACTTTCCAGCGTTGCATGACTAGTATCTTTTCCGATTTTGTTGAGACTATCATGGAAGTATTCATGGACGACTTTAGCGTCTATGGCATTTCCTTTGATAATTGTTTGACAAATCTATCCAAAGTACTAAAACGCTGTGAAGAAGTCGACCTTGTTCTCAACTGGGAAAAGTGTCACTTCATGGTGAACGAAGGTGTAGTTTTAGGACACATCATTTCTGAAAGAGGTATTGAAGTGGATCGAGCTAAGATCCAAGTTATTGAGCAACTGCCGCCACCTGCTAATGTAAAAGGAATCAGGAGTTTCCTTGGCCACGCCGGTTTTTACCGACGGTTTATTAAAGATTTTTCTAAAATAGCCAAGCCCCTGACGGAGCTCCTTTTTAAGGTTGCGCCTTTTAATTTCACGAAGGAATGCCTTGAGACATTCAAAAAAATCAAATGCGCTCTAATCACTGCACCTATAATCCAGTCACCTGATTGGAATCTTCCATTTGAACTTATATGCGATGCGAGTGATTATGCCGTTGGGGTTGTTTTAGGGAAAAGAAAGGAAAAGTTCCTTCATGCTATTTACTATGCTAGTAAAACATTAGATCCTGCCCAAATCAACTATGCCACTACTGAAAAAGAACTTCTTGCCATTGTCTATGCCTTAGACAAATTTCGTTCTTACCTTATAGGATCGAAAGTCATTGTTTACACTGACCACGCTGCTTTGAAATATCTGCTTTCAAAGAAAGAGGCAAAACCTCAACTTATCCGATGGATCTTACTCCTTCAAGAGTTTGATCTAGAGATCCGGGATAAGAAAGAAGCAGAAAATGTAGTCGCTGACCATCTTTCAAGGATAAGGGTGACTGAAATAGGATTGCCAACACAAATTAATGACTCATTTGCTGATGATTCATTAATGGCGATTACTGACTCTTCTCCTTGGTATGCTGATATGACCAATTTTCTTATCAGTCGACAGCTACCTTCTGACCTTTCTTATGACCAAAGGAAGCGATTCTTGCATGATGCGAAATTCTTTGTTTGGGATGACCCTTATCTTTTCAAGCAGTGTTCAGATGGTCTTTATAGACGATGTATCCCCCAATGGGAAGTTAAAGGAGTTTTAGAAGGATGCCACTCATCTGCTTATGGTGGTCATCATGGTCCGTCCAAGACCGTAGCCAAAGTCTTGCAATCCGGGTTCTTTTGGCCCTCGATGTTTAAAGACTCAAAAGATTTTGTTATGGCTTGTGACGCTTGTCAACGAATGGGTCAAATATCCAAGAGACATGAAATGCCTCAAAACGGCATATTAGAAGTTGAAATATTCGATGTCTGGGGTATTGACTATCAAGGACCATTCCCTTCTTCTAACGGAAATCGTTATATTCTAGTCGCTGTTGACTATGTTTCCAAGTGGGTAGAAGCAATTGCTACTCCCACTAATGATGCTAGAGCTGTGATACGATTATTTAAGAAGATCATCTTTCCACGTTTTGGTGTACCCAGAGTCGTGATTAGTGATCGAGGAACTCATTTTGGAGAGAAGCAGTTAGACACTTTGCTTGCTAAATATGGTGTGTATCACAGACGAGGATTAGCCTACCATCCTCAGACCAGCGGTCAAGTAGAAGTCTCAAATAGAGAGTTGAAAACAATTCTTCAGAAAGTAGTCTCAAAATCTATAACTGACTGGAGTAATAAGCTCGATGACACCTTGTGGGCTTATCGCACAGCTTTCAAAACCCCGATTGGAACATCTCCTTATCGATTGGTTTATGGAAAGGCCTGTCATCTTCCTGTCGAGTTAGAGTAAAAAGCTTACTGGGCTATCAAAGAACTTAACTTAGACACTAAGCTTAGCGCTGATAGGAGACTTTTGAAACTCAATGAGTTGGAGGAATTTCGTTTACAAGCTTATGAGAATTCTAGGATCTATAAGGAAAAAACGAAGCGTTGGCACGACAAGAGGATAATTAAGAAAGAATTTTATTTCAGGTCAGGGGACTGCGAGTTATCTAGGCCCCCTATCTCTAGCTAGATAGGATAGCCTGTCAGTCCTAGGGAATTTGTTCGGTGTCTCGGCTCCTCGCTCAATTCTTTTGAAACAATTGGAGGAAGAAAGAGGGTGAAGAATGTGCTGAGATAGGAAAATAAATAAAAAATCTATAGGTAAAATAAAATAAAAATAAAATAAAAAATAAAAAGTCAACTCGCGTTTTAAAATGGCATTTCTAGTTTGATGTAAAAAAAAAGGAAAAAGTTGTTATTTTCTGTTTCATTCTTAAACCGAAAAAGAAAGCTAATGTCGGTGACCAAGTACTTCTTTTCAACTCCCGTCTGAAAATTTTTCCGGGAAAACTTTGTTCCCGATGGTCTGGACCATTCACTGTCACATATGTGAGCAAGTACGGCTATGTGGAACTAATGACTAGCAATGGTGAGAAATTCAAAGTTAATGGACACAGAATGAAACTCTACTATAGCAATTCTATCATCGGATGTTTAGATATTGTCTATACGGAGCGTCCATCCCCAACCCAATGATTTCAAAGAAAAATTCGTCGAGCAAGACGTTAAACAAGCGCTTCTCGGGAGGCAACCCGTGTTTTCCCTTTTTGTATTTTTATTTTTTTGTTTTTCCCTTTTACGTTGTTTTGTTAGATTTCTTTGTAGATGAAAGAGTTTTTGAAGAATCTCTGACGACCTTCCTTGTCAAGTCCAAACGACTAGCTTGGGGGAGTCCGCGCTGACTAGTAAGCTTCATTCTTCTTTCATTTTTCCTTTCTTCCCATTAAGCATCTCATTGCATATTTAGCTTTTGTGCGCACATTGAGGACAATGTGATGTTTAGCTTGGGGGAGGGATTGCATTTTCCCTTTTTGCATTTTAGTTATATTTTTCAAATTTTGAATAAAATAGAGAAGATTTTAGAGAGAAGATTTTTAAATTTTGAACACAATTGAATGCTTTTCATGCTTTGCTTGCTTATTTACTATGCTATCATGTTACATTTCCCAAACTTAGAGCTTTCAAAAGATAATGATTCAATATTCATTGAATTTTGCATAAATGGGGAAGTCTTGTACACAGTAGGCATGGAATGAATCTATAGATGAGTACGCTTGATCTTGACATTTGGCAAACAACAGATATTGTAAGGTAGAACCTCCTTAGACTGGTACATCCATACCCAGTCTCATCTAGGTGTGTGTAGTTCTCCTTGTGATGTGTGTCATGTCAAAACGCATAAGTATGGTTCTCATTTCATTTCTATAAGCATTGCATTCATGATTCACTAAGATTTGAAGCCTTTTTCACTTTAATTTACACCTCAATAATTAGCCCCTTCATACAAATGCTTCACAATAATAATAGCTACATGCAAAAACTGCCTACCTTTTGAGCTAGTAGCTAGACTATGGTGCGTGGGTGCTCTTATTGAGAAGATTTGTTCTTATCTGTCAAAAGTGAATTTGGAGAACGAAAAAGTTCGAGAAGTGAAGTTTTGTTCAAAAGAAAAAGAGAAAAAAGAAAGAAAAGAAAAAGAAGAATCGAAATGGAAAAAGAAAAAAAAAAGAAATAAAAGAAGAAGTTGTGAGTATCTCCTAAAAAAAAAGTCAATATATAGAAGGAGTTCACTCTTGTGTTTCGTGTGGAATAAGCCAAATTGTTACTTCTGGCTTCATCATTTTTCGTCTTCTGGGAAGTTGACCGAAAGTTTCGATTGAGTATTCATTTATCATTGGTCAGTTGCTAGCTCATTCTAACCTTCACATGACCATAACTATTTGTCCACCTTTCACCCATTTCCCAAAGCCTTCTTCTGATTTTTCGGCTTCTTTTCTATGTGCATTATGATCTTTTACTTGTGTTTTGAATTGTTTACCATATTAGACTGCGGACACATTTTCATAAGTCGTAGATAGGTGAGTGTCTCAAAACATTTACACATAAAGAAATCACCTTTTACATACAATGAGTGTTCGAGTGTACCGTTAAAGTCCATTTGTCAAAAGATCATGCAAGAGCCGAAATTCTGTAGTGAAATTCTTTGCGCTACGCCGTTATGTAAATCTCAGCCATGTTTATGTATCATTCTTGCCCACGTTGCTTTTGGGTTATGATTCATTATGTTTCCAAAGCTTTATGTTGAGATTTGTTTCTTGATGGTATAGTAGCCAATCCTTGCAACCTTGTCCTGGTATTGTTTGTTATATTTGCTTGAGGACAAGCAAAGGTTTAGCTTGGGGGAGTTTGATAAGTGAATATCTGTATGATTGTAACCCCCAGTTTAGCTCAGTTTTGTATGTCATTTATGCTTTGTTAAGCCATTTTATGAGCTAATATCGTCTTCTAGTCGAATTCCTGTGTTCTAACTTGTGTTGTAGGGAAAGTGACGTTTCTACGCCTTTTTTCTATATTCCCGAGCATTTGCCTAGAACCCGACGATTCGAAGAAGCAAGCTTGACCATGTGTAAAGCATTTCAAGAAGGTTCACTAACTTAAGAGAGGGAAGAAGCAAAGACGGTTTCGTAGTTATCGGAAGACCAATCAATTAGATGGGAGAATTCATCGCTTTACATCATATCCAAGCAACAAACCCGATTGTAGAGTCAAGGGGGATGTTGTAAGTCAAGTCAAAGCGAAGGAAGTTGAAGCGTTAGTCAAGAGCTTCCAGAAGACGACTTACCCGATCGGGTAAGTGTGTACCCGATCGGGGATGTGTGCTGATCCAAGCATTGCGGCTCCTTCTTCCTAAATTTGTCCTATGTGTTTAATGCCCGACCTCTTCTCCACGAAACCCTAATACTATAAATAGATGCTCCAAGCCCCTCATCTAGGACACACTATCTCACACAATCTAATCTTATATCTCATACAATCTTCTTATTAGTTTTATCTTTAGTTTTAGTCTTTCTAGTTTAGTTTATCTTCTTCTTTTGTCTTTTGTTTCTAGTTTATTTATGTCCATTTTCTATCAAAACATTAGTGTAGTTCAATAACAATTTCAATCTTTGTATCTACTTTGTTGGGTTCAAGAGGTATAATTCAAAGTACGGTATTTCTATGCGAGGGATTTCTATTATTGTTATCACTTTCATCGTTGATCGTCACCTAGGTATTCCTAATTTATCCTTTTCTTATTGTTCTTTATTGCTTTCCATTTGATTGTTATTCTCTATTCATATCATTTAGATTCATTTTCATATTGTTATAATCGCTGTTTCATTTCTTAGATTGTCATATAGCGTCGTTATTATCGCCACATAGAGAGTCTAAATTATTGTTAAAATCGACTAAATATGCTTATCTTAACTTTCATTGTTAATATCATCATAATCATGAGTGAGTAGTCACCTTTCTAGGGTGTAGGGTAGCCATGTTAGATTGATTAAAAGATGATAATTGGATAAAAGAAATTGTGCTTTTAAAACATTGTGTCTATGCATGTTTGGACTTTAACGATAGTTGACGATTGTTGATCACAATCATTGACTAGTATAGAATTCTTTTCCAAAGTAGATATACGAGATTTGAATAGACAAAGCATGACATAGTGGATTAAGACCTAGTAAATCGCACAAAAAGCCTGCTAGACCATCTGATCTATGATTGTAATGAACACACCATTCTTACGAACGCTCAATGAATTATTTGCATATCCCAAATCCAATTTCATCAATATGTCAATCTACATGTGTGAACCTATTTCCCTATATACTTCTCATTATTGTTAATCATCATTTGCTTTATTGTTTTCATTCTAGTTTACTTTTATTTTTGTTTTTATTTATGTTCTTTATTAGTTTAGAATTCAAAACCTTAAAACCCAGAAAATTGTTAGGTAAAACTCAATTGTGAGACGATTCACAATCCATAGGAAACACCATCTCCCTGAGGATCGACCCCTACTTCCCTAATTACATTAATTTGTTATTAGCCTAGTCTGGGCAATTTATCTTTGTATCGGGCTTGCGACAGGACCGATCAAAATGTCGTCACAATCCTCAAGAAAATGATCGACAATTACCGTGATTGGCCAAGGAAGATACCCTTCGCATTGTGGGGCTACCTCACTTCAGTTAGGACACCCAGTGGGGCCACTTCTTTCTATTTAACCTATGGGATGGAAGTTGTACAACCAGTAGAGCTGGAAATCCCATCTCTGTGTACTCTCCTAGAAAGTTAAATCCCAGAAGCTGATTGGAAGAGGGATAGATATGATGAACTTTTCCTCTTGCACGAACTTAGACCATGTGCATTACAAAATATAAAGGCATACCAAGTGAAAGTCCATAGACCTTAATTAGACTCCTCTAATTAATTACCAAATTACTTTTTAATTTAGTTTATAATGATCTATGTAACATGCATGCAAATATAAAGACATTTACATATAAGAAGAAATTTCCTCACATTGATATGGAAATTATATGGGCACAACAAGAACTCCTTCTTGTTGTTCTTGAGCTATAAATATGGATGAAAACAAGAAATCTCCAAACAAGAAGACCTCCTTCAAGTTGCACCAAGATGACACCAAATAATCTACCCTTATTATTAACTAGATAATAAGATAGATATAATACTACTAATATTATGACTATATTACTACACTAGTAATACTTAGTAAATATTAGTATATGAGAGTTTTAGTGAGAAGAAGGATTTTAGAAAGAAGTATGACAATTGAACAAAAATCAAGTCTTTAGAAAAATGAACACAATGCTCATTTTAAGGCCATTTGGCCGGAATATTTAGTCCACAATTGGACTATTATTTGTTCAATTTTATCACATGCATTTGAGTGTAGTGTTGTACAAAAGATGATGATTGTTTACTACTTGTTATGTCACTTTCAAAAAGTAACTAAAGAGTAAAAATAAGAACAAAATCATCACCATGTAACTACTACCAAAACCGGTCCATTATGGCCTAGTTTGGTCCATTTTGATTTTTGATATTTGTCTCACAAATACTTATTGATCATATGGTTAATTATCTTGTATAATAAGTGTTAATTTGATCATATAACAATTATATGACTCAATTAAATAAATAATATGTACTTAACATTTTAAGTAATATTTTACCATTATATCAATATATAATGGGTCCCACAAAGCTTAGTTAATTTATTTTACAACTCCTTGTAAATATAATTAACTAATTACCTCTATCTCACAACCTCAACTAATTTAGTAATTTAACGATTAATTACTAAGTTAAATCTTATTTAATCGTATTAAAATAAGATATAAATTTATTAGTCAATTATCGCATAATTGAAAAATAAGTTTAATCGAATTTGAGTTCTTAACTCAATTTCTAATAATTAACTCTCGTACATATCGAATATATGTAATGTACTAATTAACTGTATCGTATACAAATAATTAGTTACGATTTGGATTTCATCCTTTAGGTGTGACCGAAAGGGATCAGTTGATCACCGCCGTCAAACGACAATAACGTCAAACTCTAGTTAGCCAACCGTTATTGATTTACGTTAATCAACTGACTAATCATATATATAGTCAAAAATTATCCCAATTATATTCCATAATAAGATTTATTATGTGGCGCACTATTGTGGAGGACACCTACTCCAACAATCTCCCACTTGTCTGACACAAGTGTGCGTCACCGATTCTCTTGTCTCTTTATCACATCTCCCACTCAACGCAAGGTGTCTTCCAGGTCGCACTTGCGATTGACAATATCTAGAGTGGTTTCTCGATAGGGAGAGTAACTGTCTGACCGGAAAATCTACCATAGATCTCTTTCCGAGCGTGGCCACGCATTTACAGTAACTACTCCTTGAGTGGCCTAAAGATGTTTTTACCCAACGTGGGTGGACAATTCCTGTTGATCCATCTACTCTGTATGATGCAGATCACCATGATCCAGAAGAAGTCCATCGGCCTCCTTTTACGGCACGACCTCGAACATCAACCAAAACCAATCGGAAACTGCACCGACTCAGATAGACGGTCGCCAGTCAAAAGAATCGACTTATAGGAATAAGATAGAAGACCCTGCCACGACCAGGCATCAAATAATTGATTAAGGTTTCTACAATGTCATGGCCGACAGAGTGCTCATACAGTCTGTCTATGTAACGACATAGTAATATCCATGACCCCAGTGCTGCTGAACCAACCATCGATCGACTAAATTAGTCATTTCGAGACGATCCACCTCTTGAGTGACTAGGGACCAAATATAAGTTCGCTGCTTAATTGAAAGGGTTCAACCTTTCTTTCAACCAATTCTGATAAATAAAGTATTAAAATTTAGTCAAACTAAATAAAGGAGTTTTAATGAAACTCTAACAATGAATGCGATTATCAAATATTTGGAAAAATTGATACGCTATCAATAATTTCATATCTTATAATCTTTAGCAATTCATGTACATATTTCAATCCCCATTGAAATGACATGACTATCATGTTCAGCCTGCAAAAAGCATGGCTAATGGATCAGCAATACTTGCATCTTTCCATCGTTCTGATTGCTATTTCTCTTTGTCTACGTAATCTCATATTACATAAAACTTTCTGAGTACGCGTCTAGGTTTGAATCTAGACTTAGGACTCTTGGCCTAAAGGTAGCTCCCACTGTTTTACCAGTATAATGGGATAGGATATACAGCTATATGAACTATTTCTAGTCCCTTAAATACTGTCGAATCCAAGCTACTTTCATATGCATCATCATATGATGCAATGTACTCCATTTCCGTTGTTAAATCCGCAATGATAAACTGCCTGGAACACTTCCAGTGGATACATGACATTTCTAATTGAAAATGTCACTCCTACTTGGAACCTTTCCAATAGTATTTTCTGTTTGGAACTCTTCCAACAGATAAATCTTCTATGAAACACAACCAGTTCGTGATTTCAAATAACTTTGATCAGTTTGAAAACTGAAGTCTGTGTAACCCTTACACGCAACTCATTTTAAACTCCAAACACATGGAACATATCTTTTAGTCCTTCGCAAGTACTAAGGATGTTCTTTATGGCTATCAAGTGACTCTTACTTGGATTTGATTGCAAATGATTCGTCATACTCAAAGCATGCGGAAATGTCGGATTGAGTCAACATCCATCGTATATAATTGATCCCGCGCGGAAGCAAAAGGATAAATTATGATGTGTTCAACTTCCTTGAATAGTCAAGATCTATCAATATAAGAATTTTTTACTCAATGCTAATATCCTTTTAGAGTTATCTCCATAAATCCAGATACTAAAAGATGTATTCTACATTGTCCCAAAATCTGTCATCATTAAAATGATCATATGTCTCCACATATAAGCACTGATGAACACACATTACTACACTTAAGAGTGACTTCAGTATAAACATAATTTCTCGAGATATCGAGAAATATTTTATGACATGATTGACACACTAATTCCAACTCTTTAGTGCTTACTTAAGACATCCTCTTAAGCTTGAAAATTAACTTAGGATAGTTAGGATCTACGAACCCACAGGTGAATATAAAAATATACTACCTCTTCTAGAATCGTATTCAAGAAGGTGGTTCTTGAGATCCAATTGACATCATACTATTATGATATGCTGTAATCGCTAAGTATATTCGAATGGATCAAAGAATTAAGGTTGGTGCAAAACTCTTTGCCTACCAAGTTATCGTTGAAAACATTTTAATGTTCATCCATGCAAATTTCGATCTTAAAAATCAATTTACATTGAAGAGGTCGTACTTCTTCAAGTAAAATTTACCAGGTCACATACCTGACCATCATGCATGGAGTCCATTACGAATCGTA
>JAIUZE010016317.1:0-12460 GCA_022085475.1 Heliosperma pusillum | reverse complement strand
TTCATTTAAGACGGATATACCTTGTCTTCAATGAGACTAATTGGCTAAACTATTGGACATTTGCACAGCATAGTTTTTAACACAGCTGCACTGATCTACCATAGCTCGACTCCAGCAATTGTTTCCATGCCCGCAAGGGACTCTGTTTCTGACATTGATCAGATACATTTGTCGCTCTGTTTTGAAACAATCCTCGAGCTGCAAACCCCATGAACTCTGAAAATTCCACTGACCTCTTCATTCTTGACATCATTCCACCATCACCATCAACCCAGGTTCTGTCATTCTGATCTGAAACAGACAGCCCTTGATTCGAAGCAATCACTTCAACCTTCTGCCTATCGTGTTCGGCCGATGAGGACTCGTCACAATGCAATACATGACTATCCATACCAAAAGACTCCCAGTCGATATGCTGTAAAAGCACGGTGGCGCGCTGCATGTTTGACAGAGGAACTTCTTGCACTGGATGATGTTGCTCGAGAGCTAAACTATCAACTTGCACTTTTAGTTGCTGCAATCGTTGGCCTATCCTTGAAGATATGGCATCATATAAGTCACCTCTGGATGCAAACTCGGTTCCTTCACATTTTACCAAATCGTCAAATTCCATGGGATCCCCGATCAGTACAGTCACCTACATAATCACACAGCAAAAGATTTTATGACACGATCTTTTTCATTTCCCATGTTGTTACTCCGACACTTCACTTTGGTCGCGTGCGATACGACATGACATTTCGACACAATTTTAGACACAAAAAAGAGTTAATAACCTATGTTGCTTAGACTCTTTCAACATTACCTCGCGTACCCGTGTCGGACACTTGACACTTGGACATGGATAGGACACTCGGACACTTCATTTTAGACCAAAAACACGAATATTTTTTCATAAAATAGACGAATCCGACACGTGGACACGCACCGGTGATAGGATACTTCTAAGCAAGTCCCAGCAACTTGAAAAAAACTGAAATCTTCTCAGAAAATAACTATATCCGACACTCAGACACTGTATCGTATGCAACACTTAAATCTGAGTCGGAATAACATAGCATTTAAGCCCTCCTAGTGCCAACAGTGTCATTTTTGGATAACCATTTTATGGTTGGTAGTAATCATTTTCGCTTAGTTCATTAGTTATCATTTCACGCTTTTTAGTGATCATATTTTCTTACTTGTAACTGTTTGCAAGACCATCTTACAAGAACCTTAGTACCACACCAAAAAAAACAGTTTGATGTCGCATGAGAACTGAGAAGACTATATTGAGACATAATGAATACGTCACATATTAACCATGATCAACTGAAATAAGGGAAGAGCTAGAGAAATACTCCCTCCTATTCACTAACACCTTCCACATTTGTTTTTGACCAATATTTAGTGGAATTGTGATATGTGGAGGAAAATGAAAGTAGAAGAGGGAATGTGGGGTTACATGCTATATTAACCACAAATGATAGACAAATAAGGAAACTGGAAGATCTTTTTGAATTTACTGATTTAGGAAGCGTGGAAGATGTTGGTGAACAAAAGGGAGTAAGAACATACAGTCTTGCCAATTCTTGGAAAGTTGGCCCCAATAGGCATTATCTCTTGCATCCCTGTATGCACAAATGGGACCACCGTAGGAGTATTATCTGCATCAAGTACCAACCTGACAGATAAATTACAATCACAACCAGCTGATGAGATCATGAACAAGGCTGGCCATGAAATAATTATTATATCCTCCAAATTTGAACTCAAACTACACATGTTCACTTAATTTACCCTTCAAACTCAAAATTAAATTCATTTGCCGCATGCCCTCTTAAAATTTATGCCAAAAGCAAAATTAGGGAAGTGAAGGTAGTGGTATTATTGCAAAACCCGTTCCCCTCTAAGAAAAAGAAAATACGAAGTATATTTTAGTTGGTCTGTTTGAGATGTGTCTTTACAATAAAGCAACTTGTTTGAGGTTACACTAGAATATTACAGTACAGGAACAAAATCCAAAAAAAAAAACTGACCTTCCAACACCCTTCTTGGCAGACCCAACAGTTTTCCCCCCATCTCGTGAACGGCTACCTTCAGGAAAGATGTGGACCCAGCCTCCATTATTTAGCTTGGAAATAGCAATGTCCAACCCCTGAAGCAAATTAAATACATGAAAATGCAGCAATAAGTCACATCACTATTAATTACGGAGTATAATTTTATGCATGAGAGTCTTTTTAGGAGCAGAACTACCTTCTGATAAATTCCATCGCCTCGTGAAACAGGCAAAACCTTTACAGACCGGAAAAAGGCTGAAGTGGCTGGATTTTTAAAGCATCTATCAGTAGCACAAAGGGTCCATCTCAAGTTTTGAGCATCCATGAGTACACGTGGAGGCAGCAACGAGGCAATAACAAGTGGATCATCAATGGAAGCAACATGATTGCTAACCTAAAGCATTCAAGAAATTAATAGGTCACATGATTCACATAAAATAGACATCCATTTACATCTCATCACTTTTAAAGCCAACAAAACCAATCCTGAATCCTGAGTTGATTTACTCATAAAAGACTAAGAGCAGTATCTATACTCAAGGAATATTATCTATACATATTTTCTTTTCATAGAGAGAAATCTTCAACCAAAACCAACATAAAAAAAGGAGTAAAAATCACGCATAAATAGAAAATTTATCGTTACCAATTAAACAAAAAAATAAAAATAAAGAACGTACCGTAACTAAAGGCTTATCTTTCGATTTTCGTTTTACTGCATCAACTAATTTTTCTGCACCGTATATCTGTCAAAAGTAGATTAGCAAGTATCAAATCAATTAGTTTGACGACCGGGAGAAAAGGGAACCATAAACCAGAAACAGCTTGAATACCTGCACACGGTTAAGACCATGCATAAATACATAACACACATTCCCAAAAATGGGTACCGCCATCGCTTGAACCATGCGAGCAATTGCTGATTCTTCTTCAGCGTAAATCTGCTGCTTAACTACGTGCATTAAAGACATTCTAGACATTAGGAAAATAAATCTAAAATGACACTTTCAGATATAATAACAACATTCATCTGTATATCATAATATCCCAACGGAACATAATCATTAACCTCATTCTGCGCTTACATAGAGTCTGTTTGACTGAAGAGGAACCCTAAAAATAAGCAAGAGTGAAAAAAGGTCTGCACTTTCAACGATATTCAACAAACTTAGTGTGTACTAATCGCTCCAGTACCATCAACTCCAGATCTTTTTCCCTAGTTACCATGACAACCTGATGTGCTGTAACTACCGAATCAGAAATATTAGCATCTAAGCTAATCTTCCCCTTTCAGCATCTTCCGTTCCTCTATTTATGGAATAAAATACTACGATGTGAAATGCTGGCAACAATAACGGTATCATGATAGTAGGAAAAGATTGTCTCCCACCAAACAATTCAAGGAGAAATCACACTAAAACGGAGCATCTGAGGAGGTATCGAGTAAGTAGCCTCGTCTCTAAACGCTAACAAACACACCTAATATCAAGAGAACGAGCCGTGTTTCTCCTAGAAAAAAACTCCTGGTAAAATTCGAACTAACAAGGCAGTGTTTGGATGTTCTAAACAGACAAATGTATGCAGCATAATCTGTAGCTATTAGAGTCGGCATTTCTGAAAGTCTAACACTAACAAACTAGTGATAATCTGAAGAGAGCAACAGACTCCCTTCACATTGCACTAATATAAGATCAGAACTCTTCAAGGGTAATTACTAGAATACAAATTCTCATTGAAATGGAGCAATTCCGTCTTCAGCTGAAGACGTGCCAAATGTGACTAGTTGAACGACAAATGTAACCATGTTACAGACAACCAGTTATAGCTTAGGAAATGTTACTGGTTATATTTGTCGTTAAATTGGCTGGCCCGTCTTCAGCTGAAGACGGACTTGGTCCGTCTTCAATGAGACTTACTGTAGCTAGAAGTATCCTACATCGGTCTCATTCAAGTTTTTGTGTTGAATCCAATAACAATCAACATCATCATACTACACCATACGATTAAAATCACAAACCAAAAAAAACCTAAGAAATTCAATAAACCAAAAATAAAAGGGTGATGAAATAGCGTACCACGCTTAATACGGGAGAGAGCGGTGGAAGAGGAAGAGAGAGATTTTTGGGGGAGTTCGCGGAGGCGGTGGAGGCAACGGCGGACGACGTTGGAGAATTGGATGTCTTCGGCGGCGGAGGAGGAGGAGGAGAAGGAGAAGCGGCGAAGATAGAGGTGGCGATCGACGGCGACACGAAAGCGACGGCGGAGCTGGAGTTGCAAGTGATGCGCATTGGCTTTTAGAATGTCACCTCTATCAAGCCAGTGATGGTAGTACTTCTGGTATTGGTTGGCCACCATTGTTGAAGAAGAGGAGAGAGAAAGTTGGAGAAGACAAGGGAAATGATGTGTGTCGTGTGCGTGGGGTAGGAGGCAGAGGTGATATCGTGCGCCGGAGGTTTGTGTTTGTGTTTGTGTTTATGTGCGTAGGATACAATTGGATATTTTTGATATGGATAATGTAGTGTTGCATTTTGGAAGGGTTTTGTTGGGTCGTGTCGGCGTACTCAGGATTCACACGTGGTCTTCTCACCCACTCCCTTCAACTCAACTCAATTCGACCATGATAGATGTTGCATTCATTTTGTTAGTTTCTTTACCTTTATTAAATGAGATTTTTGTTCCGTCTTTAAGACCATCCCCAAGCAAGGTCATGAGGGAGGTCATGACCTTGTTGGGTCACTTTAAACACAAATTAACACCATAATTAGCATGATCTTTGGTGACCCATGACCTCTTGAAGCTCATCCCATGACCTCAAGGAGGTCACCACATGACTTTGGTGACCTTGTAGGTGGCACTTTGTGATTGGTTGTTTGGTTTGAGTAGGGTAGAGAATGTGGGAAATTAAATGATTGAAAAGGTTGGAAAGTGAAAAATGATTGGATTATTGACCTAGGTCATGACTTTCTGCTTGGGAGGGTGTAAATGGGTCAAGATAGTTATGGGGTGATTAAGATTAAAAATGGATGGTGACCTAGTTAGTGTGACTCTTGCTTGGGGATGGTCTAATTGTTAATAAAGATATTGTGTCTATAGAAAAGGTTAGATCGTCTCTTCATACTAGTGAATTAAGCCATAAGGCAGCTGGTACGGTTACAAATAACCAGGCTACAATGTTAGTAGCCAGCGGGGATTTGGGACAGGGAAATACGAGGAAGAAAAAAAATATAAGAAACCTTCTTATTCTAGCTCTTATTATGGTACTTCTAGTGCTTCTGGTTCTAAGTGTCCTCAACCAACTGATATTTGTATATTTGTAACTACCGTAAAGAAAATGGGGCATTGAAAATTCGATTGTCCTAAAAAGAAACAACCGAGCAAATCTGGTACTGCTGTTGTAACGAATGCAGATTCCGAGAAAGATGATTTTGCTCTAGATACTGATAGTGTAACACCCCGTAATTTGAAAGACCGAAATTATATTTAAAAAGTAATAAATTTAATTTATTTTAATTTATTACGATTTATTTGAATTTATGATAATTTAATATAATTATTTTGAATTTATTTGGAATTAAAGAGTAGGTTATACGGTTTAAACCCGAACTTCATTTAACTATTCCCGAGTCAACTTAAGTCCCGAAACAAACCCAAAACCCGACTCCTACATGTGCCACACGCCCCAAGGCACCTTTTTCCCTCATTTTAGGGATTTTGATTACTTTTGATTAAACTAATACAAATATCTAAGATATTTGTAACTTTATCGATCTGTCAACTTAAATTCCGCAACAAATCGCTTAAACCCGGACCCGACTTCTTCCTCCTCCACACGCCTCTCCCTCTTGTCCCTTAGGATTAGATATTTTCATTTCTTTTGATTAAACTAACATAATATCTAATAATATCTAGATATTTACCATAATATCTAAGATATTTATAAAACCTGAGTCAATCCCGTAACAACAAGTTCAAAACCCGACTCCCGTTAATCCCCTATATTACACGGTCCAACCTCCCCTCTTACTCACTAATTATCTTTTTATTTTACATTAAATCAACTTAATATCTACTTAATACCTTCTTTAATATAATCACAATTGTTCTTCATGTTCTTGATCGTTCTTGAGCAAAATCGTCACAAAACTTTCGTTACTTGGCCAAATCCGTTCTAAATTATATTTCTAGAGTCTCCTCTCCGCTCTTCATCTCCGTGTACGTTTCATTTTCAATTCCGACAAAATCGTTTTCAACACTTTAATTGTTGAAATCAAGTTTTAATACTAATAATGTTATTTTTGTCATTTCTTATAGGAGAAGATTATGAAGACGAGTTTGGTGACTCGTATATTTTAGAAGAAGATTAGTAGACGGGTTTTTAGGTCTTATTTTGGTGCTATTTGGTTTTGTGCTAGCTAAGGTAACGATAACCGAGTTACTCGACGAATTAATGTCACATTTATTTTTGTTATTTACGGTTTTATGTAGTAACATGCTAGGTTGTTATTATTATTAAGTTTTATGAGTTTTTAACATATTTAGTGTTTTTGACATGTTGGATGAATTGTTCAAAATCATAATTTTAGTATGAATGATGGTTGAATTGGTTGTTAAAATGGATGGTTGTTAATTAAAACATGTTAGAAATAAATTTGGGGTTGTTGTTGGTAGTGGCCGTGACTGGTGGCCGAGATACAGGCCCGGCAGGCCCGGTTCAGGCCCGGTCCAGGCCCGGCTGCCTGGTCTTGGTTGGCCCGTTAATTGGCCCTTTGGGCTTGTGTCGATACTTGATTGTTTTGTTGTTGTTTTAACGGGTTTTAAATATGTTAAGCATGCGGGAAATATTAAGAAACGATTTTAGAAATGGTTGACCAAAACAGGCCCAAACCAGGCCCGTGGGCCCGGTCCAGACCCGGTTCAGTCTCGGCCCGGTCCAGGCCCGGCTGACCCGTGAGCCCTCCTTTGGGCTTGTGACGGTTTTTGAGTTTATTGTTATTATTATATCATGTTTTGTAATATTTAGCAAGTGGGAAATTTTAATAAGTAAATTATTTAATTAAACGGTTTTCATAATATTATTATTTCTCACATGTTAGAAATTATAGCATGAGATTGTAGTTTAATTTGATATTCCTTAAGTCAAGCGGGTTTCGTAAGAATTAATAATTCACATGTTAGAAATTAGAATAAAATAGCATGAAATGAATATGATGTTCTTTATGTTCAAGCCTCTAAATGGCTAAGACTCTGTTTCTAGCCGGTTTGCCAAACGGGTTTGGTCAAACTAAGATCTAGTCAGCGCCCCGTTTTGACTGATGACCCGTCGCGGGACTCGGGTCGGGGATTTGTCTTCAGGTAAGGTTTATTTAATGAATGAATGAATGAGCCTTAGTAGATATGAGGCGATATGATATTTGAATATGATTTATATGCAATTAGTCACATGATAGGAAGTTTTTCCCGTGAATGTTTAATTGTATGATATATGTCGTGTTGACTAAGTACTCATAGAGAATTATGATTTATGGCGTGTTGACCATTCTAATTCTAAATGAGTACCTTAGACCATGACATTGATAGGACCTTACTATCTTTAACGAGTAGAGTTCACAGCTTGATAGCTTTTGTGTCACTGGCCTGGGATTTTGATACCAAGCCGGGGCATGGCTGCCTAATGCTTCCACTTTGGGAATGGAGCCAGCTTAAGTACTAGCCAACTCTGCTTAGGGGGTCTCCTAGTAGAGCTTCTCATGTACTTTTGGTCATGAGACAGGGAATGGGTTAGCTGTTGTCGCTAGGTCTGCGCAGTCTAGGACTAGGATGTTTATCCTACCTTGTGGTATAGACTCGAGTTACAGAAGTCGACTATTGACTGTGCTAAGAACGTATGCCTGTTTCTAGACGTATTGGTCTTTCATGTTTGATGATTCTATGAATCGTAGAAGGTGAGATGCAAGCCGACTACGGTTGATAGAGTTTGGATTACCGGTTGTTAACTGATTCACATGATAGCTTGCATGAGTAGCTTATCCTTCATATGCTAGGTTATATGTTAGTTATTTGTTTCATAACATGAAAAGCATATCGTATATGTTAAGGCTTTGTATTTTTCCATATACATCTCTTTTATGTTATTCATGTTTTATTAAACTCGACATTTCGTGGCTGGGAGAACTCGGAGTTACTCCCCACTGACTGTGGCTTCCGTGTTTACATTTAATGCGGTCGAACAGGTTTGTGAAGCATGCTTGGGTACATTGACGAGCTAGCGAGTGAAGTATTACCTTGGACCTATATTCGGGTCTTAGGATTGTATTATTTAATACACTCTTTTATTTCCGTATTTATTAGGGAGATATGTCTCCCGTTTTAGATACTTCTTATGTATAATATTATTTCCTTTTTGTTATGAACCTTTTTGTTTAAGACACCTTTGTTATGATGAATATATTTAATGGTAGGTTCCGGTCTTAAAATTTACCGATTTTCACTAAAGTGAACCTATTAAAAACGTATTCTCATCTTTTATTTATTTAAATTACTTGTTTATCTTTCCGCAAATTCGAGGGTGTCACAGATAGGGTCACGTATCACATTGATGTGTAGATTCTAGATTGTGGAGCGTCTTATCATATATGCCCGCGTAGAGAGTGGTTTACAACTTATGAACAGGTAGATGGGGGCACTGTTTCTATCGTTAATAGTGCAGTTTGTACTATAGTTGGAATCGGCTCAGTCATGATACAGACACATGATGGTAAGCTCTTCACATTGAACGGGGTTAGACATGTTTCACTAATGACAAAAAGTCTGATATCCTTAAGTACACCGGAGAGTAAGAGTTTTGGTTTTCCAGGTGAAGGTGGAGTTCTGAACGTCTGCAAGGCTTCAAATGTGATTCTAAGAGGTATCAAGTAAGAATGATACTTTATATTATTTCTAGGGATCTATGTTGTCGGGTTCTGTTGCCGTTGCATCCTCATATATTAATAAAGAAGATTTGACTAAGTTGTTGCATATAAGGCTTGGTCTTAATGAGTGAAAGAGAGATGCAGACTCTTTCAAAAGAAGATCTTCTGTGTGGTTACAAGTAGGGTTGAGCAAAACCGGTTATCCGCTCCGGTTTTGCAAACCGGAGCGGTTAACCGGTTTTAAAAATCATTTTTTTTCAAAACCGGATCCGAACTGGATTTTTTCGGTTAACCGGTTTTTTAAAAATTATAAAACCGAAACCGAAAACCGGTTTATCCGCACCGGTTTTCATAACCGGTTTTTCATCTTTTTTGGTAATAACCCTATTTAAGTTCAACTTCTTTATTGATTTGTTGACTTACTATTTTACTAGTTTATGGAAACTTGAAAAATGAAATAGGAATTTGATATTTTTGTTGTTTGGACCGACTGTTTGCTTGGAAAACTGAGTTTTTTTTTTTTTTTTCTAAAAAAAATAAACCGGTTCATAAACCGGTACCCGCTTTGAATTTTCTATGAACCGAATCCGCTCTGGTTTTTCATAAAACAAATCCGGTTCGGTTAACCGAACCGAAAAAAAACCGAAAATCCGGAGTCCATTTTTCGGTTTTCGGTTCGGTTTCGGTTAAAAAATTCGGTTCGGACTTTTTTGCTCAGTCCTAGTTACAAGGTCAAGGATCTGGATTTCTTTGAGCATTGTGTATTTGGGAAGCTACATCGCATCAAGTTTCTTAAAAGCAGTGCATTAAACAAAGGGTACACTTGATTATATCCATTCTAATTGTTTGGGTCTTTCTAAGGCGGAGTTGTTCGGATTATTTGTTGATAACATGCCCATTTACATGTGTTTCTTAGATTAAGTTCTCAGGAAATCATGATCCTCCTAGCAGGAATTAATCAAGGAATGTTGAAGTCTTGTTGACTAAGAAGTCGAGTTGTAATATGTGTCATTAATGTAAATGTAAAACCATGATACTTACAACTCCAACAGTCTTAGCAACAGATGACTCATCTGTTTAGACACAACGAGTATGACTGTTGCCCATGTCTGACTTATCTTGAGCAACAAAGTTGGTCTTTCAAATGTTTGAATATGTCAAAACGATTTCCACTTGAATCTGAATTCCCAATTATTTTGAAATGATTTGAAAATGGATTGAAGAGTTGTTAAATAATATTTTCAAAAGGCTTTTCCTTAAAATAACATAAACATTATTTTACTCTTTCAAAAAGCAAGTCTTCTTTTTTCTATGTCTCCCCAAATGCTTGTCCTCTTGTGATTGTTTTACTTGTGACAATAAGAGAGTAAAATTATTTGTGAAAGCTTTTGAGCCGCACTTCCTACTCTACACCCTTTGTTTTATCATTTGTACACTAGCCTTTAAAGTACAACTCTTTGTCCACTTGCTTAAGAGTTGTCTCTCTCAAGGCACTATTTTAACATTTCAAATCATCTCATTCCTTCATAAATAGAGAGCTCAACCTTTCATTTGTTTCCAAGACTTTCCAGAGCAAAAACACATTTACTTGCAAAATTGTTCAAAGGTTTCTAACTATTAAACTTTGCAAAATCTTTCAAAAGTCTTCAAGTGTTACAGATATGACAACTGTTGCCTTAAGTATTGTACTTTCTTATCTCGAATAGTTAGATCTAAACTGTTCTCCTTTACTTCTTTTATAATAACAAGTCATGGAAATTGAATTTGTAACTTTTTTAGATAGAGAGTCGAGTTTGAGACGGAGTAGTTTTAAGTTCATTTCGCAACCGAAGTAGATTGTGGGTCTTCTTTATTGTAAGGGTATTAAGTATCGAAGTCGATCACTTAATTAAAGCAATAAAAGGAAAATTGGACGTAGGCCCTTATAGCGTTGGCCGAATCAATTCCAAAATCGCTTTGTTGATCTTTCGTTTATTTGATTTCCGCTGCAATTGTCATTTACTTGTTTATCACGCTCTTTCAAAGCATTAGTCTTGAATAATGTTAGTGATGAGTCCATTTTATATATAGCTTAACTCCTTATTTTAGCTCGGTTTATATTATTTGATTATTGCACTTCTTTTAATATGTTTGTGAGCTAATTACGTGTTCGAGGTGTATTGCTTGTGTTTGTTACATTTTGAAGGAATCTAAGCATTTAGAGGCTTTTTCCTAGCACATTAGTAAGCATCAAAGTTCACTAAGCTAAATAGAAGCAAGAGGGACCATGTATTGATACTATGAGAAATGACAAGCCCAAGCATGAAGATTTGTGAAATGGTTTGGTGTACGAATGAGAAACCAAAATGGAGCCCAAACTAAGGAGTCCACAACTCAACATAGGGATGCTATTTGGATGCTCATGGGATGTCAAACTATGCAATTAACGGGAGAATTAAGGAGCTTAAAGACGTATCATAGGATTCCTCAAGCATTTAATTGAGTCATTAAGCAAATGTACCAGGATTAGTGGAACCCCGATCGGGGTTGGTGGGCTGTAAGTTGCATCCGTTTCAAGTCCCTCTCCCTATATAAAGGAGAGGGACTTCGACACTTAGGGGAATTTTGGACATCATTGTACACTCTAAAAACACTCTTTTACATAATATCATTAGTCATTAGATTAGGTTTAGAATAATTTAGTTTCCATTAGTTGTTACAAATAATTCCTTTAAGTATTTCAATTTATATTACAAGTTCATTTGCAAGTTATTTGGTTCCATTGTGTTCTTCAATTCCAAGTTTTATTTCCTTTGTTGAGGTCATTCTATTTCTTGTATTGTTTTGTTATTTCCTTTGTCATTTTCATTATTAGTTACTTATCATGTTTACTTTACCATTTGTTATTAGATTAGTTATCACTATGCAAGAGTAGTTACTTTGTCTAGGGAATTAGGGAAGTCATTCATAAATAATAGTTGCAATTGTTGAAATGAGATGTTATGATATCAAATAGTTGTTTATATCACAAAGCATTGTATTGTTAGTCTTTGATTATTGATCACAATCCTTGATTAAATTTGTTAATTGTTTCTATAAGTCGAGAGGCACGGAATTGAATTAGACTAAGCATGTGTTAGTAGATCGACCTAGCCAAAGCGAGAGTTCGTTAAGACTCGGTCTATGGTTGACACTAATATCGAGAGGTGGGTGTCTTTAGCCTAAGCAATTATCGTTAGCATTAATTTCTTAGTTTGACTTGAGCATTTAAATAATTTGCATGTGTAACCCGACCTCCCTAGACTCTTACTTTATTATTATTGTTTTTTCATATACCCAACCAAACCAATCGATAACCGACTTTGATAAAATTCACCCCATAACAACTTGTATAGCAACTCCCGTCTCCTTGTGTTCGATCCCTATTACTACATTTATTTGTGTCTAGGGTACTTATCTTTGATTAGGTGTGCGATAGCATATCAGTTAGTTTCGTTATGTAGCTTTAACTTCATTTGCTAAGACGAACAA